>JAGSMP010001021.1:0-77756 GCA_029286625.1 Parnassius orleans | reverse complement strand
TAGAATGCTTCATGGATATTAGCTATAGTTGCCACGCTTGGCAAGCGGGTTGGCAACCGTAGTTTTTATTATTAGTCGTTATTAGGAAGACGCTGCTGCTCATCTCCTTATTTGTGTTCGTTCCTCTGTCGTTTACGACACCCGCGGGATGATATGGGGAAGTAGAAATTCTTATAGCGCCACTACACGGTATATAATGTATTAAATTATCGAGAATTAACGCTCGTAACTATAGAACCTCTCGTTAGCAATAACAAGAACAGTTGTAAAAGCGGTATGCCGAGAAGAATTTAGCCTGGCGGCACGTACGATTAGGGAAAAAAATATCGATATATCGAAATTTCGATATTTGCTCATTAAATTATCGTTACATATCATCGATATTTTAATAGTATCAATATCGATATATTTTTTCACGTAACGGTTTTTTATTTAGTAAAACTAAAGCCATTCACTAATTTGCGTAGTTCCCGCTGTGGAACGACCACAGGTTTGTATTATTATATAATTGTTTGAACTTCAAAGCATAAATAAAAAAATCTTTGTTTGTATTATTTTTTACGAATTTTGAATGTTTTGGGAATATGTATGAATAATTTTGAATCATCATCATCATTACAGCTCTTCACAAGTCCACACAGTGCTGAACATAGGCCTCCCCCAAGGAATACCACAAAGCACGGTCCTGAGCCACCTGCATCCATCGACTTTCTGCAGGTCTTACCAGGTCGCAGCGAGGTCGCCGATATGTCCGGGCTGACAGCAGCGAGCGCAAACTGCGGTCAACCTCCGGGGCGCATTTCACCGATACGTGGTGCCCCACGAGACAGCGGTAGCACCTCTCAGGTCTGGGCTCCAGCAGCTTACCTGCGCTGAGCCCAGCCACAAGCCTTCGGCCCTCCACTATGGTTTTGGCCGCCGTAACAGGGCAGCACACCGTGGCGGCATGCACACCCTGTTGGACCGGGCGTGGCGCCTGACCTGATCTGGTCAGTAGTGCACCCCCGGACCTGGCGGGCGGCACCAACTCCTCCTCCGATACCGAGTCGTCCAGACCCGCGATGCGCAGGTCTGCGCATCTGACGAGCCTGGACACTCGAACCTCGTCCGCGTCCAGGGACGCTCTGAGCTTCGCAGCCAGGCGTCCGCGGTGCACTGAATTCCCCAGGGATCTCAGCGCTACGGGCCCCGTCTGGGTGACTTTGAGCCGGGGCCCCGGTGATCGGCTCGAGATCCACCGCCTCTTTCGCCTTTGCGAGCAGATCGCGGTAGGTAACGCCCTTCTTTTCCGCGTCCGGCTGTGGTGTAATCACTACAGCTGCGGTCTTCGGAGCGCGGAGCCTACCGCGATCTTGCGCGCCTGAACTGGCGCTGCCGCTCCTGCTCTTTGCCTTTTGGCTGCCTTCTTCCCTATTTTTCCCCGACCACCTGCCAGCCGGCTTCAGCCGCGGGAGGTGTAGGGAGCTGAGGGCGGTGGCGGCGGCGGCTGGCTTGCCGCTGGCGCTGGCACATTCGCCGCAGGCACTGGGGCTGGCATACCGCCTGTGCTGCCGCTTTGCCCTTTTGCCTTCGCCTTGCCTCTCCTTCCCGTTGCCGGCTTAGCCGAGCCAGTTCAGCCGGTACCGGTTTTGCCGGAGCCGGCTTTCAGGGGAGGAGGCAGCTGCAACCGCCAGTAGCTTGAGAACATCGTTCAATACAGCGGTGAAGAATTTCGGGAATATAATGTCACCTTGTCTTATACCTCTCTGCAGTTGGATAGGTTTCGTACTCTGGTTCTGTACTCGGATAGCCATCGTAGTTCTACTATACAAACAAACATCGATATACCGACAGTCAACTTGGCACCGCTGGGAATTGACACCCCCAAATTTCGACGGAATCAAACTTTCTCATAGTCCATATACGCACGACATAGTGGCAAATTGTACTCCTCGGTCTTCTGTATAATTTTCCGAAGGTTTTGTATGTGATCTATGGTGCTAAAGCCTTTTTTATAGGTTAAGGGTGACAAGCGAGCACACAGTCCACCTGATAGTAAGTGGTTGCTGTGGCCCACAGACATACATCTTATCTATCCTCGTTTGCGAATTAAAATGCAGATGCGTTATCACCCGTGAGGACTAAGATGGCATGCCTCATTTCAAATAAAACGTTCTCCGGTTTTCTGTACCACCACACACAGAAACACAGCAGCATTAAGCTGCTATTTTCGCTGGTATTCTGTGAGAGCGTGATCCGTCCCCGGTCGAGCCAACCCATTCATGCTACAACTATACACTTAATATAGCTGCAGCATGGCTCTACCACGTTTAAAAGCCTTTTCGGAAACCGGCTTGTTTGGAAGGATGGAAGTCGTCGAGTCTGCGTGCGAGACGATTTGTATGACTTTCGAAAATAACACGTAGACGCAGCTCAGAAGGAAATCGGTCTGTAGTTCTTCAAAGCGTTGTCGCCTTTCTTGAAGAACAGAACACCTGCACTTCTGCTCCACGCCTCCGGTGTAGTGCCACCATGGACAGGAATTAAAAGCTTCTGAAGGATTTCTAGTACCGGTTTTCCACATTTCAGAAGCTCCGCTGTAATTCCATCCTCACCCGGGGACTTACCGTTTTTAAGGTGCTGGAGTGCCATTCTAATCTCGCTCAGACTGACGTCCGGAATATCATCGGAATAGTGTTTCTTGGGTTCCGTTGCACTATTCCGAATTTCTCTGCCTTCAGCTCACGGTTCTCTCTTGTGCCTAGTTTTGCGTTGATGTCTCCCATTACCACCGTGTAGTGGGTTTTGGAGGAATGCACGGCTCTAGATATATCCTCATATATTTCCTCCACCTCCTCATCGGGATGTACCGAGGTTGGTGCGTAAACCTGTATGACCTTCAGCGAATATCGTTTGGTAATTTTAAGTATAAGATACGCAACCCTCGTCGACACACTCTCAATCTTTACAAAGTTGTTAACGAGAGACTTGTGGATGATAAATTCGACACCTCCTTGGGACAGATGGCCGGCCTCCCGGTGGTAGAACAAGTTGCCGGATTCGAGGATTACTGTGTCTTCCCCCTCTCTTCAGACCGACCTTATTTCAGCTTTAAGGTCTTCTCGTCAGTCATCAGGGTGCGTGCGTTATATTTTGCCAGGTCAAGTCATCTTAGGTGCAACCGAACCTCCACCGGACATTCTTAGCACCCTCTGCCCCACCGTTGCCATGGTCGCCACCGTAGCCAGGAACAGCGGGTTTGCCGGGGACTGGGAGCCATCTCTTCGTAACTTTATTCATGGGGGGTTGCCACACTTGGCGAGCAGATTGGCAACCGCAATTTTTTTATTGTCATTTTGCTGTTATCAGAAAGATGTTGCTGCCCCCAATTTCCCTCTGTCGCTTCTTACGAGACCCACGGGAAGATATGGGGTAGTAGGTCTTCTTACCCCCCACTACACGGGAGGGGGGGTACTCGGTTCTCTTCACTCACAAGAAATACAGCAGCATTAAGCTGGTATTTCACACTGGTATTCTGAAAGTGCGTGTTCCTTCCCCGATCGAGCCGACCCATTTGTGCTACAACCATAAAATAGGTGCAGTATGGCTCTACTACGATATTAGTATGAATGATCCCCGTCATCATCATCAGCTTGCTGCAGTACCTTGCCTATAATAGGCATTTTAATGAACGATGGGTATGTAAACAACTCGCTTAACTACTACTTACTAAGTGGTATCCCAGCGGATTAGCGATTGCCTTAAAATACGCGTAGCAGGCAAACAAGTCGAGTTTAATTGATGTTTTATAACGTGTTGTGTGATGAAAAAAAAATTGTGAGGAAACCTACATGGATGAGGAGTTTTAAAATAATAAAATAACTCCTAGGACATGTACAGTCGGTCACAAGCTTTGGAGCAACAAGTCTGGCTCTTTCGTGCCCTTAAACCATTTAAGGAACAAAAGGAGGCCTGTACATAACAGTAAGACGTACATAGACTGTTACGTTACTTAACTATCTATGTGATACTAGCATTATTTCACTTTAAAAGTCCCATATTTTTCATATTAATTATGAATAGGTATAACTAATTAAAAAGTTATTATAAAAGTTGAGACCATTCAATTTTCAGTTTAGACGCTTAGTAATTTTATTAAAACTAGAGATCCACCCTGACTTCGCATGGGTGATTTCTGAATTTCAACAGCAGCGCCACCTACCGGGTTCAAAAGTGAACACAAACTATCCAGCGACCCACTCAAACAAAAACACACAAAAAATTCATTATAAATTGGTATAGCCGTTCTCAAGTGATGATCTTTCATAATATGCGACAATTGATTTTTATTTATATAAATATGTATGCTGACCGACAAATTATATACGGCATAGGCATACCCCAAGTAACGCCATAAAACACGGTCCTAAGCTACATGCATCTATTAACTTCCAGAATATCTTACCAGGTTGTCACTCAATCTAGTGGGGGCCGCCCTACCCCGTTACGTCTCCTAAGTGTCTCCTACCGGTACGAGGCTGCTACTGGAGAACCTTTTTTCCGGGCGGCCCACTGCCACTTTTTACTGATCCGATGGGCTAAACGGATCAATGAAACGTTCGAAAATACATACCATTGTATTGGAACAAATAGTATTTAAAAAGTTTTAATAGTTATTATTGTGGCTTTTATTAAAAAAATCCTTAGTTTTAGTTATAATTTTGTTATGTTTTCATATAGAGAGTAAGACGTGTAACAAGCATATTACGGTAAAGTTAAATAGGAGGATATATAGCAGAGGCCTATGCTTGTTTATGAGTTTGTAAAAATAAATCCTTTTTCAATTTTTTATTAAGTTTTTAAGCTCTAAGTGAATATTCTAATATAAAATGATGAGCAATTGATTATAGAAGCAACACCAGATAAAGAAAAGACGATTTTGCATTTTTGTCTTAATCACACTTGAAGGTGCTGCAAATTGGCGGATTTCATACACGGCTTTTTTACTGTGGTACAACTCATAAGCAAAGTGTTCAATTTTATATCACACAATTATAGATGTTGTCTCACGATGGCGGGCCAATCTTTCGCTTTTGCTCAGAAAAAGACATGTTAAATATTTTCTTACATTACCGCGATAAATTTTTTACGTTCACTTTTCGTTTTGACGGTACTTGATAATAATATTTGACTCTCGAGTTTACGCACACTGAAACAATATGTACGTGCACCTACACTACAAATGAAACAACCTATTACGAATAAGTTTTCTACGTGGCGGCACGCTCTAGCTATTTTGTGGCTCAGCACGAATGGTTTGACTCGACTGGGAATGAATCACGGTCACAGAATACCAGCGTAAAATAGTACTTTAATGCCCTGATATGCTTCACATGGTAAATTTATAAAACCGGAGACCCTTTTTATTGGTAACTAGGCATTCCAACTTAGTCCTCAGGAGTAACAACTCATTTACTTCGAGGATAGATGCAGGTGTCTATGGGCAACAGCATCCACTTATCAACTGGACTGTGTGCTCGTTTGTCACCCTTAATTCCCGCCGTTTCGGGTGCTTTATCGCACCCGGTCACGGGGGGGGGGGTAGACTGAGGTGTTTGACGTCCCGATGTCATAGTTAGTCCGGCTACCTTCAGTTTTTGAATATTAATTTTTGGTCCGATCTACGCAGAATGAGCTTACAGTATCTTGAACTCTTGCAGTGAAATACTTGCGTTTCGATCTAATTTTATTAATTATAGGATCCCAAGCAGATGGCAGCACCCATCCATCCTCTCTATTGAAATTAGGATGTTTTTTAATTTCAAAAGCCTCGCGAATCATCCTTGGTAGGAATCGGTGTTTTTTTGCGAGGATTTGTGGTCTATCAAATCTAATGTAATGGCGGGGACGATCTTGAACATGTTCACAGACTGCAGACTTCCCGGAACGTCGGTGCTTCAAGTCAGCTATATGTTCTTTTACGCCAGTTTTTATAGATATTTTTGTTTGTCCTGTGTAAGAGAGACCACATTCACAATTCAGCTTGTACACTCATCTGCATCTTTTAGAGGGATATGACACTTGACGGATTGTAAAAATTGACTAATCTTCTTCGGCGGCTTGAAGTATGTTTTAATGGAAGCTCGCTTCAAGATGTAGCCAACCTTGTCTGTGACTCCTTTGACATAGGGTAGTACAGCAGGCACACGCTCGACTGTGGCCGATTTCACTTGGTCACTGTGACGTAGGCGCGGGACCTGAAGCTTGTTGTCTTGCAATACTTGCTCGACGTGCTGAAGCTCGGCGGCCAGATATTTTCTGTCACAGATCCCTCGTGCTCTCTGAAACAAAGATTTTCCCACGGTACGAGTGGTGGATGATAGTGCGATTCACCATTCAAGTTTCCTTACAAATTCACACAGAATGCCAACGTTAATTTATAGGATTTCTGGACATATAATAAATAAGAAAACATATACAAATAATAGATGCATTATTATTTTTAATTGCAATATTATGTCAATTAGCTTGCTATTAACCATTACCTATTACTTATAATAATAATAATGTCCTCCAGACCGAATTTCGGTCACGGCGGCCAGCCTCAATGGACACTAGCCATCGGCGCAGGACAGGATTATAGTGCCCAAGTGTATGCGCAAGCACAGGTGCACTCTCTATTCCCTCACTCTCATAGTCCGATAGGACGGTAAACCGACACGACCGGAGAGAGATCAGACGCAGGACCGACGACTTAACGTGCTTTCCGAGGCATGGGTGTGAGACACCGCCAACTTCCTGACTCCGGGCAGCTACTGAGAATTTCTTGATGGAAAATCTCAATTACTTATTTTTTTGGCCCGACCCGGGATTCGAACCCAACAGTCGCACTACTACAACCACTAGACCAACGAGGCAGTCCAACCTATTACTTACTGATCGTATAAAAATGTGAATTACTTAGAAGATACTGTATAAATACGTATCTGAAGTAGGTTTAGAAAAATAAATACATTAAACAAGTTGTAATTTATTTTCTGTACTAAATTGATTGGCTACGACTTTTCATTATTTTATTAAAAAGTTTCGAATAAAATATTTGCCTCAGGCTAGCATATTCGTAAATGCTGACATACCTTAACAAGGATACACATAATAGTATGTTTTAATTTTGAAAAAAACATTTTTCCTTTCTTCAAATCAGAGTGACAAACAAGCTAACAGCTTACAACCAACTTCAAACCCTCAGAGTATCAAAGTTGTGAACAAAGTCCCTGAAGGCTAAAATCAAATTCACTGCCTGTAATCATACTGGCTCCATCCATCACAGCCCATAATTGTCCATTGCTGAACATAGGCCTCCCCCATAGGTAGCCTCATAAGGGGTATTTTGCCATAATTGTCACGCTTGGCGACCGCAGTTTTCTATTATTTTGAATTGTTATCAGAATGATGCTGCTGCCTATCTTCTGTTTCAGTTT
The DNA here is from genome assembly GCA_029286625.1 of Parnassius orleans. Lineage (NCBI taxonomy): Eukaryota > Metazoa > Arthropoda > Insecta > Lepidoptera > Papilionidae > Parnassius > Parnassius orleans. The sequence goes on along the minus strand of JAGSMP010001021.1, from coordinate 70,296 downwards.
TCCTCCAACAGGCTCTCTTACACTTTAACCGCAACAGAGTAATGGGTAAGACAAACCCATACGCACTATTAGCCTCCGTAAGGCGGCGCGTTCTCCGTACAACTTAAGTGGCCAACACACAGGACACTGATATGGAAGTGTTATTTGTCATAACGCCACACGCTCCGCAGAACGCTTCAAATCGAATTCGAACAAATCAAAGAAATTATGTGAAATCGCATAACTTGTCCAGCAAACTTGCAACGTTTTCCATTATATGAGAGCGCGTGCTCTGAATTTTATGAGGACACAAATGAACTAGGGCAGTGTTTTTTGTTCAAAACCGCCTCTAATAATGCCTCAAAGTTTACGTTTTTTATTTTTTATATTAATATACAAATTAAATCCCTATACGTCGAAACAATGTTGTAAACGACAATTGAAGTTGCTTATTAATTGTGGTAGAGTGTTACGAAATATATTTCTGTTAATTTCGTTGATTGTCATCATTTTGTCAATTTTTTTACAAATTCAATGTTTGATTAAATTTGTGAAAACGTGAAATTTTACCAAATTTCATATAACTTCACTATTATATAAATTACCAATACCATTACAGTATAAAAGCAGTTATAAAGTGGTAGAAAACTTAATTATTAAGAATCTGAACCTCTATTCGATAATACTTCTTTATAAACTCTCACACTCGTTAATAGACTTAACACTTAAGACTTTCACCCATACACACACACGTATACACACACATACACACTCTCTTGCTGTATGTATCACAAAAATATAGTTTATTACTTACAGTTTGAAATTGTGTAGTTTATATTTTTATTTTATTTGTATTAAAAGTACTTATATAATCGTACTATGTAAGAGCGAGGCCCTCTAATATACAGTATCTATTTACTTAAAGGGTTTACCCAATATTGTAATAACATACCACTTGTATTATAAGAATAATCATCATCATATAAATATAGGCGAATAACAAAGTATAAATTAACATAAAATGTTGCGTAAGAGAATCCACTCTATTTAGATTTACATATTATATTATTACATGTATAAGACACGGCTAAAAGCCGAAGTGCGGTTACTTGCGGTTGGTTAAACTTAGGTGTATCATATATAATTTATAAATTAGATAAAGATCTGCAGTTTTGGCCGCACCTTAACCTGCTGTCGCTGATATTACTTGATACGTATATCAGTGTTTTTACAAATTTAACAGTACACCTAAATTTAACCAACTACTGCTGGCCGTACCTAATTTTAGCCGGCTAGAACTAGGTGTAACAGCACTTCGACTTTTAGCCGTAACAAATAATATATTATATTATTATTACTATTATTAGACTTTTGATGATGATAAAGAAGAAAATGAATAATAAATTAAAATGCATTTGGCAAACTACCTTATAGTTACGAATACTCGATGATTCGAATTTTTACGCAGATGACAAAAAAAATATTTTTATTTCAAATTTATGTCGTAGGGTGGCGGTGTAACAGAATCCATCGACCCATTTCATTCGTGCATATGATAATGTCCTCCAGACCGAATTTCGGTCACGGCGGCCAGCCTCAACGGAGACTAGCCAACTGCGCAGGACGGGATAATAGTGCCCAAGTGTATGCGCAAGCACAGGTGCACTCTCTATTCCCTCACCGATGGGACGGTAAACCGACACGACCGGAGAGAGATCAGGCGCAGGACCAACAGCTTTACGTGCTTTCCGAGGCACGGGGGTGAGACACCGCCAACTTCCTGACTCCGGGCAGCCACTGAGAATTTCTTGATGGAAAAGCTCAATAACTGATTTTTTGCACGACCCGGTTCGACCCAGGACCTCATGATCAGTAGTCGCACTACAACCACTAGAGAACGGGGCAGTCAAGAATTTATACAAAACAGCTATTTATGATCGCCTATGATACGGCTATGGTAAATGCCAGAAAGATCTCATGGCTCTCAATAGATGGCAGTATACCCATAACGTAAACCGTGAAGTGGCGGTGTAAGAATATCCACTAGCCCATTTCATCCCGTACGTATCATAAGAGGCGACAGCAGGAAACTGAAACAGGAAATTGACAGCAGCATCTTCGTGATAGCAATTCGAAATAATAAAAATAAAATACTGGGTTTGTGAACACCCGTGGCGACTATGGAAATATCTCCCTATGAGGCAATCTATGTGGGAGGCCTGCATTCAGCGGTGGACATTTAATAGGCTATAAAAAACAATTTTATATAAAAGGGGGCAAATAAGGATGTGGCTTATTCTGATGGTAAGTGACTACCGCCGCCTATGAATAACTGAAACACCAGGGGAATTACAGGTGCGTTGTCGGTCTTTAAAAAAAAACAATAGGCTCTTTTCTTGAAGATACCTAATTCATATCATGATATGGTAAAATACCCATCCAGATAACGCCAGACTTAAAATGGCTAGAGCGGCGTCAAATCCGAACTCAAATTCTCAAATTCTCATTTCAGCAGGAGAGATCCATCTTCTACAGCTTTTTTAGACTGTTAAAAAAGTAAAAGGTTTAAGTTTAGCTTTTAACAGTTTTATTTCTCACAGAATTACGAAGATGTCCTTTGTGTCTAACATATTCAAAAAAAAAAAAAACAAATAGCACGAATGATTTGTCCCTATTAAAGAATTTGTTATTTTCTATTACTACATCATAAGTCAATTGTAAATAATAGGGGATATTATTAAGTATATTGTTTTACTTTGTTGGGACAGTGCCAAGCTACATTTTCTTGTCCAAACTCATCCAGGGATGTCATAATAAAAATAAGTTACATTGAACTGTGGTTATCGCATTTTATTTATTACAATTACAAAATGAAATTCTAGCTTTTGCTACAATGGATTTTTGCGGCTCACCTCTTTAATAACCACCATGTCACACCTAAAATTTAACATAACATCATATAAACAGGTAGATAGCAACTGCGGACTTCCATTTGGCGTAATCATGACACAACTCTCTCGCTTATTTCACATTCACACTCTTAGACATAGACATAGACATAGATATGCATTTATTCAGTAACTTACACTCATACAGTTTTGATACAGAAAATAAAATGACACATAAAAAAACATCAAAGATAAAAGTAAATAAGAAAAAATAGACATAAAATTATCCGATTGCATGAGTGATGTGATGATGAAAGGGGCACTGACTCAACATAATGCTATCGCAGGATTGCGGTAGCGTTGGTTTTCAGCAATGCCCATTGAGGTTGGACTCGCTCGCGAGGATTGTGTATTCGCTTTATTTCTATTTTCGAGAAAGATGTTATCAAAATAATACAATAAAATAATGGAAATGAAAAAGGATGGAAACTTTATTTATGCTATAGGTATATATAAATGTATATAATAAATAATATGAGTATTTACTATAAAACAATAGAGATATTTATATTATGCTATGAAAATAAAATGCAGCTATTTTATCCGCCCTAAAAATTAAACTAACAAAAGTATTCTTTTACTGTTACCTTGAAAAGGCTGATGGTATTTAGTTGACGGATAGGTGGGGGCAAGTTGTTCCAGCATTTAGTAGCTGCATATCGGAAATTACCGCGAAATCTTCGATTAAGGGTATTCTTAATTTGGCCCATCTTCAATATATTATTGCCAGTTTAGTCGATAAGCTTCCGTCTATGTCTATCTAAACCAGTAATAGGGAGCACTGTATAAGGTATAACGAACATGGTAGGAAATCCCTCTACCAAATATGGTAATAATAGCAATTCTTCGCAGCTCAGGAGTAACTTATCTTCAGGAGTTAACAACTATAAGCTAATCTTATAATGAAGACGTAAAATATTTAATACAATGTCGTGACTCAGTTATTTGAACTTTATTACAATAAGTAAGAATATTAAAACGTTCAGAGCTTTTGATGAAATCGCATATTTAGTATGACAAAACTGTGAAGTTTGAATTAAGATATTGCGATATGAGAGGGTGTTAATTACTTCAACTACTTGAAGGTACTTAATTAAACGTATTTATACAACAATATATTATCATAGTTTCATATTCCCAAGAAACTTCATCTATAATATTATATCTTTAGAGTAGTAATGAGGAAAATTATGTGGTTATTTATTATATCCACATGATAAATTAAATTATGTGATATTTTATTAGGCTTCATATTACGAGATAACATAAAAATTATTAATCTAATTTTACACATGGCTTCTTTGAGAATGATTCGTTACGTGGTTAACATTTTTAAAAGATCTAGAAAAGTTTCTGAAAATGTGGAATAGTTAGCTATTAAATTTTGGCTATATTAGTTTAGATGTACTGTAAAGAAAGGTCTGTTTTATATGTTCTTTACTAAGAGGAATAGATAGAATAGAAGGAATTGTCGACTCAGCGTCAATAATTAATTTTACACAAATATCGCTATATCTAACTTACGGTCGGTAGGATAGCAAACAGCGTTTATACAAGGAAAAATATGACGGCCACAAAGATGTATGTATTATTAAATAATAAAATCATCATTTGGAACCATACAAATCACGCACGCACTATTTCAATACCATCCTTTGTAGCCAACAATAATGCCAAATAACTTAACCCTCTAATAGGATTACTCATCACTCATATAGGCCCTTAAAATGAAAAAAGTGTTTTCCTTTTTCTGTTACTATTTCACACACTATAATTCACTATGAAGACAGACAAACAAAAAAGACTGGAAAGACAGGACAATACAAAAAAGAAGGAGGTTCTCAATTCTAATGTATGTTTTTTTTATATGTATTCTACTTTTAGATTATTTATACACCTTCAGTGGTGGTCTCGTATGAATATGGAGAAAAAGTTCCACCCCTAAGGGTGGCAAAATAATAACATCTTTGTAGTTATTTAAAGTCGGCTTTTAATTTTTGTAAAAACTTATAATTATTATTTCCCAGAAATTAAATTTTCTTATCGAAATCAGGGATAGAGATTGCGGGTTGAATGCGTGCAACTGTGTTATTTTTAATGAGGTAGCCGTTTAGTATTTCTTTTCTTAAAAATATAATATTAAATAAACACAATTAAAGTACCTTAACAATGTACAGCGCTTAGCAAACAAGAGACACTTCTAAGTTGCGAGCTTAAGTGGTGACAGCGGAAATTAGATCTTCCTTGAGTCTGTCACTTAGAATAAGCTTGTATCTTTTTATCACATTTGAACAAAAATCAACTACTTTTACATATGTATTAACACTAGTTTAAATAATAATAGATTTTTTTCAATTCAATATAGATTACAAAAAATAAAGTTAACTTAAAGTTACAGCCTATATACGTCCCACTGCAGAGCACAGGCCTCCCCTCATTTCTGAGGGGGTTTTAGGGCAAGGAAATGTCCGCCACGCTGCCCCAATGCGTGTTGGCAAACTTCACATGTCTGCAATTTTTTTCTTATTACTCAGACATGCAGGTTTCCTCGATGTTTTCCTTCACCGCCAAGCGTGGCAAATCAGCACTAAATTGCAATTAACAATTTCATTGGTGCCGGCGGGGATCGAACCCGGGTTGTCCACGTACTGTTAAATTTACAGTGAGCGCTAACCATCTGAGCTACCACGGCTCGATACAAAAAATACTTACCTATATAATACTATTGACAGTCATTTTTATTTATATTTACCACTGGGTAGCAAAATACTTCAGTCCTGGTAAAACCAAGCTCGAAATACAGTGGTAATTAAAACAAACAGTTTACAATTATATATAACGTTGTTTTTGTCATAATAATAATTATCAATTATTTAAACAAATTAAATTAGATAGTGATAGTAATAGTCTATTTCCAAGGGGCTATTATCATCCATGTATAACCTAATTTTACAATGAAAATTTCGAGACAAACTTTGTTTAATAAATATTTTGAATTTGGCAGGTGTATTGACGTTATCAGCACCAGTTGCTGGCGTACCAAATACTGCTATTAGTCGCCGGTCTGTACGGTAGCGAAGCCTCCATAGAAGCCGAGAAGCCAGGCTTGCGCTATCAAACTGCTCAATCAATAATATCAACTAATAAAATAACTCGTAAAATGTTTCAGACTATTTCAAATTTCGCGCGCTCCTCTGTTATACAATATACACAGGTCGTGACCTCGAACCTCAACACGCGGCAAAACTGTGCGATACTGCTGTCGATTAGTCGTCTCTCTCGCACGCGTGGGCTTTTTACCGGGCTTTCGAAAAGACGATTGCTCCCTTTCTAACCTATGGCAAAATTTTCTATAATGAAATATAACTACGATTGTTTATATAGCAATTAATATGGAACGCCGTAGCCAGGCTTTTAGTGTGAAGTTAGTCGAGAGTGGGGGCGTCGGGCGATACATTTGCAGTGCACTTCACATTTCAATGTTTACTGTGTGTGTTTACTTGAGCGAATGAAACTCGCAATATTAAGTTGAAAATTTATACTTTTTTAAAGATTTTTAGTGAACATGGAGAATAATAGTGTTCCTTGTGATGAATTGAAGTGTGTTAAAGTGCTAATCGACGAGGAAAAGGTAAAATCTTTAAACTTTGTTGAGAAAAAACAGTTCATATCCACGCCGAAACCAACGCCTGATCTGTGTATTTCTCAAACGAGTAAAACCCACAAACGGCAATTTAATAGATCTGTTAACAAAACTCATTGGGTTGTTGGCTGCTCACATACCAATAAGTTGTACTGCTGGTGCTGTATATTTTTTTCCAACTTTTAAAGTTAGCTTATCTTGTCGTAACTATTCCAGCCACAAGTTCCTCCGCGGAACGTGCTTTCTCATCTCTGAAGCGCATCCATACTTATTTGAGAAATACACAAGGTCAAGAGCGTCTTTCAGACTTATCAATTATCGCTATTGAAAAACTTTTATTGGTACAATTAATACGATCACCAACATTTTACGCGGACGTAATTAAATCTTTCCTTAAGAAAGAGAAATGATTCGATTTAGAATATAAATAATTTGTTGTTTTAATTTTTTACATAGTTTGTTTGTACTTTGTTCATGCTTTTCTTTTGTTCATGTATTGTATTGTATGTAAATATCTTTTTCTTTCGCTGAAGCAAACCCAAACAGCTTTTTTCAAAGCCACTGAAGGTAAAGTTTAAAATATTTACTTTGCAAATATCCGCTTAGTAAAATAAAATGATGTGTCTTACCTAGTTTGAAGAGCACCTCCCGCCCTCCCTCAATTGCGTGCACTATCCCCGTCACCACTAATCCCAGCACCAATACTCCCACCACACTACACTGGGAAAGACACACCACCGATGACAATACGACACGTGTTTCGCCTCTACACGAGGCATCATCAGGTGTAGTAGACACTACGGTGGCTGACCGCTAAGTGAGCGGCGAGCCAAAAACAGCTGCTATTTATAAGACTTGCCGACGCAACCGCTCCCCACTTAAGTAGTGAGCGACCGCGTCATGCGATAGAACATGCGACCAATCACCACCTGACGTACGCAGCCGCCTGCTATTAAATTAACAACAAGCCGCTGCGAAACGCCCGCCTACCCTCCAACCACGCAACCAATCGCTAATCACCGTGAAGGTGACGAACGACCATATTGCGAGGCTGACCGTTATTGGAGAGCAGGTTTAAAGATGTTTAAGAGAGGTGAGTTAGAAACATTTGTTTGTTCATTCAGCAGTGCAACATTACTATTTTTATTTTTAACAACTGTTCCAGCACACACAGTCGCAGCCCTTTATTACAAGTATGTAAAACTTTAAAGGAGTGGTCGTTGGTTAGGTTGTGTCCAGTGTCCAAGAGATGTTTAGCGAAATGGGATTTATCGGGATTGCAATTCCTGTACGCGGCTAAATGCTCTTTGTAACGTGTCTCGAAGTTGCGACCAGTCTGACCCACGTAAACGGCGTGGCATTCATCACAAACAAGTTTATAAACACCCGACTTTTGACGAATATCTAACTTATCTTTATTATACGTCAGGTGGTGATTGGTCGCATGTTCTATCGCATGACGCGGTCGCTCACTACTTAAGTGGGGAGCGGTTGCGTCGGCAAGTCTTATAAATAGCAGCTGTTTTTGGCTCGCCGCTCACTTAGCGGTCAGCCACCGTAGAGTCTACTACACCTGATGATGCCTCGTGTAGAGGCGAAACACGTGTCGTTTTGTCATCGGTGGTGTGTCTTTCCTAGTGTAGTGATGGTGGGAGTAGTGGTGCTGGGATTAGTGGTGACGGGGATAGTGCACGCAATTGAGGGAGGGCGGGAAGTGCTCTTCAAACTAGGTAAGACACATCATTTTATTTTACTAAGCGGATATTTGCAAAGTAAATATTTACAACTTTAATATAATGGATTTCCGCAAAGTAACGCCTGATTCTATTAATTACCACTGAAGGTACTCGTATGCAATTGCTGATATGTCATACAATCTATCTAGCAGTAGTATGCCTTCTGTGTGCTTTGTTAAACACATCCTCGACAGCACTGAATATGAAACTGAAGAGTGGAGACAGATCAAGATTGATGTATTTTTATAAAACTGCTAAAAACAAAAAAAACATATCTTGGGCTTGCCCTAGTTTGGAGCCCTAGCTTCGCGTGTAGGTCTGTATATATTATGTGTATCGTAAACGAGATGGTTATGCTTATGGTTGGATGGTTGAATGCCATAAGATCCTTCCAGCATTTACTATCGGTATATGTATGCAAAATTACCGGGTGGAAACGGTGTAAGAGAATCCATCAACATCTTAATTTTTTTTTAAAAACGTTACTTCCACACTAGGATTTTCTCCTGTATCGTGGAGGCAGTTTACAAATATAAATTGCACGAGGACAAACATCCAGACCTGGAACAATTATTTGTAGGCCATATAAATACTTGTTCCGTGCGGGACTCGAACCCGCGGCCCCTAGCGCAACAACTCATTGCTAAGCCACTGCGCCACGGAGCCGTCACCCATTATTAACACCCATCATTAACTATCAACAATTATCAACCATCTTTATCAGCGTCGAAAGTGCAAGAGGTCCGGTACTGCGATTGTCAATCCGCCTGCCAAGCCAAATAAATAAATATTTATTTTATTATTATTTATTTTATTATATATTTATAAGTTAATCTTTATAACGGAGGAGGCTTATATCCAGCAGTAGAATTTTACCGGCTGATATAGAAAGAAAGAAAAAAGAAGAAAAACAAAACCCAATCTTCCATGTGTTCCAAAACTCACTTGCTTATTTTCTTAAATACACTAATTTTTTACGTGGTAGAGCCATGCTGTAACTATATTAGTAGTAATTTTGTAGGATGGATGAATGAATGATTGAAGACATAACTTTCAACGTTATTTCTTGCACTTACGCTTTACTCTTTTCTATTTTTAATTTAAACTATTATTATTAAATGCCGATTATTTGTTTGATTATTTATTTATTTATTTTCTTTGTATACCAAGGGTTTTGTGTACCAAAAGGTGTACGTATGTATATGTGAGTGTGTCCTAAGTATTTTGTGAGTGACTCAGTGCATAATTGAGTGATAAAAATGGCACTTTTCAGACCTTAACAACTCAAGAATCAAGAAAGGATTATTCACGAAATATTGTATTCTAGGTATTCACTCATCAGACATGCAAAAAATACAAGGGCGTTGGTTTAATAGTTTTTTTGAGTTATGAGGTTTTCGAAAGACCACCAAATATGCTGACAGAATAACACAAATAATCACAGAAACTATTGTGAAAAAAAATGTCAAATATACGTGGTCACATATTTAAAAATGACAAATTATAGGAAATTTATGTGATAATCCCATAAAATTCCAGCTTCAGAGTACATTTATGTAGATTTTCATTCAACATTTTTATTGTCTGTGCAAAGCCTTTAAGCTCGTCTGAGTTTTAGCGCTGAACGAGGGTGAAGCAGCAAATTTACATTGTAGATGTTTTGTAAATATATAAATGTATGTCCTTTCCTGTAGGTGGAGAAATGAGTTTCACTCCACACCGACGCTTATCGGGTCTAATATAACTAATTTTGGTCTATATATATATATATATATATATTAGAATTTCATTTGTAGCAATGTGTAATGGAATTTCATTTGTGCCAAAATCCCCTTTATGAGGTAATGTATGGGGAGGCCTATGTACATCAGTGGACTTTTTAAGGTTGTAATAGATGGATAATGGATATAGAACTTTGGTCTTTAAAATATATTGTGAATATAAGTCATATTGGTCTATATAATATAAATTGTATATACTATATATAAATAAATACAGCGCAACCTATCGAATCCTAGAATAGCTATGAGCTATCGTCTTCACCAAGCAGTCATTATAATAATTTATGATCTCAATCAGTCAAGTCGTTTAAAGTTATACGATCATAAACAGATTTTAGGACAGTCCATGTTATCAGCTATGGACCTCAGAATATTAAAATGTCTCACTGACCACTAGACCAACGACCAATGAAGTCCGGTAGATGGAAGATTGCTGTGTTTCACTCCCGTGCACCTGACCTTGATTTATCTCAGGTCGTGAATCGGATTGCCGTCCAATTGGGTATGAAAGTCAGGAAATAGAGAGTGCACCTGTGCTTGCGCATACACTCGTTCCCTATAATCCTATCCTGCAAAGATGTCTAGGATCCGTTGTAACTGCCGCCGTGAGTTGATTTGTGAATTGAAATTTCACATTAAAATTTAACAATACACGTACTCATTCCCCACTGGCAACAAAGAGAATTTCAATTGCAAGTCTTAGAAAAAAAACTGTTATGTTGAACTTCACCAACACACTTGTGAGGCGAAGCGGCCTATTCACTGCCCCAAAACCCTCCAGCTCCAGTGGAACGTATATAATTACGGACGGCTGTTGCTTTACTAAATTAAAGTTAATAAATCCTACAAATTTTTGAAGTCTTATCTTTATCTTTATGTAAAGTATTATTAGTCTGTGTGCAACTTCTAACTGACTTGACTGATTGTGGTCGTATGATCCACAAAATGTATTTTTGTTGAGATACATAGCTATGCTAGGATCAGATAGGTGGCGCTGTAGCCAAAATATAGTAATTACCTTTAACAGTGGTACAGAGCCACGCGGCAGCTTTTGCTGTCTAGGCGTGAAGTAGAAGCTCTCCTTCAGTGCTTCGTCTGGTGATTGCAGGTGGCCGGAGGCCCAATTCTATTGTAAGACCACCCCAGGAGGATACCAGCACCCCTGGAGAATCCCTCGCTGAGCATCTACGACCAGGCTACTCATCTCCTGAGCGTGGGTACTCAGGCTGCCCCGCGTATTCTGCGTATTCAGCGGTGAAGAGTTTCGGGGATAATACGTCACCCTGTCTTACACCTCTCTGCAGTTGGATAGGTTTCGTACTCTGGTTCTGTACTCGGATAGCCATCGTAGCCCTACTGTACAAACACTTCAGCACTTCGATATACCGACAGTCCATGTGGTACCGCTGAAGGGACTGCAACACCGCCCAAATTTCGACGGAATCAAAGGCTTTCTCATAGTCCACATACGCAAGACAAAGTGGTAGATTGTACTCTTAGGTCTTCTATAAAATTTGCCGAAGGGTATGTATGTGGTTTATGGTGCTAAAGCCTTTTCGGAAACCGGCTTGTTCGAGAGGCTGGAAGACGTCGAGTCTGCATGCGAAACGATTCGTAATGACTCTCAAAAACAGCACGTAGACGCGGCTCAGAAGGGAAATCGGTCTGTAGTTCTTCAAGAGAGCGTTGTCGCCTTTCTCGAAGAACAAGACCACCGCACTTCTGCCCCACGCCTCCGGCGTAGTGCCACCATGGAGGACGGAATTAAAGAGCTTCTGAAGGACTTCAAGTACCGGTTTTCCACCCGCTTTCAGAAGCTCCGCTGTAATTCCATCCTCGCCCGGGGATTTGTCGTTTTTAGGTAATGGAGAGCCATTCTAATCTTGCTCAGACTGACGTCCGGGATATCATCGGAATAGTGTCGGATAATACTTGCTCTTGGATCGTTACTCACACTTGCGTGTGGTTCCAACGATGACGTGTACAGCTGCCCATAGAACCTCTCAATCTCACTCAAAATCTCAGGTGTCCCGGAAACGATGCTGCCACATTCGGTCTTCAGCTTCGACAGTTGGCTCTTTCTGGCAGACAGATCTCTGGCAAAGACTTTAGAGCCTTGGTTCTCTCGCTCTTCTCTTCTTCAATACGAGCTCGATCGCTTCTTCAATACGAGCAGTGTTAAAGTTGCGTAAGATCTGTCTGTTCAGTTGCTTGTATGCTATCAAATCTGTTGAAGACTGCAGCTTCATTTCCCGTGTAACAGCCATGAGATTAAGAGTGTGATCGGAGAGTTTTTGTGTTCTTCTGCGGCGGGTCTTGCAAAACTTAGCTCCGACCGCATGGACAGTTTTCATGAGCTTGTCATTCATATCGTCCAGTGCATTGCAATCTTCTAGGCACTGAAAATGGTTTTGCAACTCGAGCTGAAAGGTTTCGGGTCTTTGGATTAGAGCCCGAGGGGGACGAAGCGTTTACTTTATTAGGCGACACCTCTCCAACTTAACGTTTAGGTTCAATGTGCCTCTAATCATTCGGTGATCGCTACTAGTTTTTACCCTCGCGATCACTGAGACCTGAACAGTTGCCGTTTAGTCGTCATAATGAAGTCAATCTCATTTTTGTCGACCAGGGGCTCGACCAGATCCACTTCCTGTGGGGCTGCTTCTGCAAGCAAGACTTCATCATAAAGAGTCTCTCTTTCTTCATGAAGTCGGCCAGCTGCTGGCCCCTTGGGTTCCGTTGCCCTAATCCGAATTTCCCTACATTCAGCTCACCGTTCTCTTTTGTGCCTAGCTTTGCGTTAAAGTCTCCAATTAACACCGTATAAAGGGTTTTGGAGGAATGCATGGCTCTAGAGATATCCTCATACATTTCCTCCACCTCCTCATCGGGATGTGCCGAGGTTGGTGCGTAAACCTGTATGACTTCAGCGAATACCGTTTGGTGATTCTGAGTATAAGGTACGCAACCCTCGTCGACACATTCCCAATCTTTACGACGATGTTAACGAGAGACTTGTGGACGATAAATTCGGCACCTCCTTGGGACAGATGGTCGCCCTCCCGGTGATATACCAAGTTGCCAGATTCGAGGATTACTGTGTCTTCCCCCTCTCTTCGGACCTCGGATAATCCTATAATATGCCAGCGCAACTTGTCAATATCTTCTTCCAGCTCCAGGATCTTCTCGTCAGTCCTCAGGGTGCGAGCGTTAAAAGTTGCCAGGTCGAGTCATCGTAGGTGGCAACTGAACCTCCACCGGAGATTCTTAGCACCCCCTGCCCCCCGTTACCATGGACGCCACCGTAGCCAGGAATAGCGGGGCCGCCGGGGACTGGGGGCCGTTTATTAGTGCCGTTGCTCATGGGGAGTATACTGCCATAGTTGCCAAGCTTGGCGAGCGGGTTGGCGCCGTCCACTACCATCTCGAGAAGCGGGCCTTGCTCTTTCTAACCGAGACGCAGGTGTCCTCTCCGGGTGATACTTCGTATCTCTCCTACCCGGGGTATAGATTGGAACACTCCTTTGTGCCTCGGGCTGGAGTTTACGTTTACGTCAGAGAGGACATCTGTTCTCGACGCCTCGGCAATCTTGAAGGTTCGGACCTGTCCATCCTTTTGCTACGCGTAGACAGCGACGACCACCCGTGCATCTACGGGTGCTTCTATAGGTCCCATAGCGGTAATGCCGAAACAGACCGACCACGTTCAAATGGCTACAGATTCTTTGCTACGGCAGATCCCATCCGAAGAGATCGTGATCCTCGCCGATTTTAACGCCCACCACGCTGAATAGCTCGGGTTCACGTTTAACCGATCATGCGGGGGGATCTGTTCATGATTTTGCCTTGGCATATGGTCTGACACAACTGTTTACTTCGCCTACACGGATTCCAGATGTGAAGGATCATACACCTTCCCTGTTGGACCTTCTGCTGACCTCTCATCCTATCAGGTCTCCGTCGACGCCCCTCTTGGCTCCTCGGACCATTGTCTAGTCCGGAGTGTGGTGCCACTCACGCTGAAATCGCGGTTGCATTCTGCAGGCTGCCGCCGTATTTGGCACAATAGGTCGGCCGATTGGGATAGGATGCGGTCTTTCTTTGCATCCTACCCTTGTGGGCGGGTTTGCTTCCCGCCGGATGATACCAAAATTGTTGCTAATTCTGTCGCTGATGTGGTACTTCAGGGTATGGAAATTTTTATTCCTTCCTCTGTGGTGCCCATCGGAGGCAGTTCTCAGCCATGGTTTAGTTGCTCCTGTAAAATAGCATCACGCTATAAGCAGGAGTGCTACCGGGCTTGGGCTGATGCATCAACGTCCCGGGATGTAAACACCAGCGCCCTTAAAACTAAGTATAATTCCCCCTCCAGGTCCTTCATAAGAGTCGTTGCCACGGCAAAGTCAGAGCACACAGGTAGAATTGGCGAGAAACTAGTTCGCCTTACTTCGGGATCCCGTGCATTCTGGTCTCTCGCCATTCGTCGCCATTCATCCAGTCGCCAGGGAACTTCTGTCAGCCATCTCTTCCATCTCTGTATAGGGAGGATGACTCACTGGCCCATGCCGGAAAGGAGAAAGCCGAACTGCTAGGCTCTTTCTTTGCGTCCAATTAGACTCTCTAAGACATGGGGAGCACACCGCCGACCATTCCGCGGTGTAAGTGCTCCATGCCGGATGTACGGTTCACACAGCGCTCGGATCGTAAAGCATTCCTCTCCCTGGACATCTACAAGTCGATTGGGCCCGACTGAATCTCACCAATTGTGCTGAGGACGTGTGCTCCAGAGTTGGCACCGGTTCTAACGCGTCTTTTCCGGTACACAACAAGCCTATTAATGCTGGTGTTCCACAAAGCTGCGTGCTATCACCGACGCTGTTTCTTCTGCATTTTAATGATATGTTGCAAACCGGTAACATTATTTTTTTTAATAATAATAGTAATAAATCATTTTTATTTCCTCTTCACAAAGGTATAACATTTCACATTATTACTTAGGTAAATAATACGGTTACAGACAATTTGTGACCTTTGTGAGAGACTGGTGTCCATACTAGGGTAATCCCTGTGTTATAGATCACCAGGCCCTCACCCTAACGAATTGCACACATTTATTTACATTTTCAAATATGCTACAAGAGAAATACAAAAATAAGAAATATTTCAACAAGGAATGATTCTATATGTTCTATAGGTATTCATTAGTCATGGGCGTTTTTTAATTTGAACGCAAACGGATATTTATCAGATTTCAGATTTCAAAATCGATTTCAAAATCCGTTTTTAAAAATCCGATTTCGGTAGCGCTTAGCCACGCCAATTCGTTTGCGTATTTTAGATTTCGTTTTAGAAGTTAACGAAACGACAAACGCAAATGTAATACAGAAACTGATTTGCGCGATTATCCTTTATGCTTCAATCTAGGCTTAGGACTAGCAGAAAAGTTTTGTATGAAATTAAAACTTATCCGGCGCATTTTAAAATCGGCATATTTACAATGTTTTCTTAATATTTTTTTTTATTTCCTAAATCGGTACTTGTCTTTTGCGCCAAATCAATTGAAGCGTGAGATTGTTTTAAATGAGTTATATAAACTTACTCACTTATATATATATACTCACACACAATTCACTTAGTTAACTTATGTATTATTTTCACTTTAAACTCTGCTAAACAAACAGGCAATAAACATACTTGTAATTACAACATATCCTGTAATTCATTGATACGACTGACCGGCACGCACGTACTTGTCACTAAGGTCAAATTTGCATCTAAACGAAAGCAACATGAAAACAAAAGATTATTTCTAGTAAACAAACACTAAACTAAAAACAAAAATAAATCATCCAACAATCTCGCAAATATAGTCTTTAACCACTTAATAATAAGAACGATATTGATCGCATATTTCAAAGATTCTATTAAGCAAACACCAAAACACGGAACCAAAAATTCATCAACACAAAATCTCGCAAAGCAAATATAGACTTTAAGTACTTAGAAGTAAGGATAATATTGAGCGCATATTTCAATTGCAATAGATTTTCAAAGCCGACAAACCGAAATCCAAATCCTAAAATTCACGCCATCCTTTTCATTCCGCTATGTCGTGTTTGGTTAGAAAGAGAGAAACTGAGAAAACGGATTTCTACGCATCAGTTTGCGTTTGCGTTTGGATTTGGGTATTGTCGATTCGGATTCGTTTGGTGCTACAGATCGTAAGATCGTAGCTTAGTTAGGTAGATTTTTGAAATCGGATTTTCTAGTTTGAGAAATCGATACGATTCGATTTGTGTTTGAAATCGGATTTTAGATTCGTTTTGATATATCTGACGCATGCCTAGTATTCATTGATATGCGGATGATAGCACTGGTGATACTCTATACACCGACCGTGCCAATATTTCTCGAGAGAAACTTCGCCGAGTACCGGATCAAACTTGTGTTTGAAGTCGAGTCTTTGCTGAACAAAGTCTCGGATTTGGGGCGACTAAATCTAGTCCAGTTTAATCCTCAAAAGACACAAGTTTGCGCGTTTACCGCTAAAAAGAACCCCTTTGTCGTATCTCCTCAGTTTCAAGGCACTCCCCTTGTTGCCTCAGCCAGTATCGGAATCCTCGGCGTCGACATATCGAGTGACAGGCAGTTTCGTGGTCACTTGGAAGGGAAGGCCAAATTGGCCTCTAAAAAGCTTGGCGTGCTCAGCAGAGCGGGACAGTATTTCATGCAGGCACATCGCCTGCAACTTTACAAGGCGCAGATTCGGCCCCACATGAAATACTGATCCCATCTCTGGGCTGGGGCTCCCTTGTGCCAGCTCCTTCCACTTGACTGCATCCAGCGCAGAGCGGCTCGAATCGTCGACGATCGAGTTCTTTCCGATCTGCTCGATTCACTGGTGCTGCGAAGCGATGTTACATCCCTTTACATCTTCTTTCGCATTTGCCACGGGGACTGCTCTGAGGAATTGTTCGGTTAATCCCAGCCACCAAATTTCACGAACGCACATCGCGGCAAAACTTCCGATACCATCCACATTATCTGGATGCTTGGCGGTCCACCACTGTACGTTTCACTAGGAGTTTTCTTGCGCGTATGACTTCTGTGTGGAATAGTTTACCACCGGCGATTTTTCCGGACCGATACGACTTAGGGACCTTCAAGAAAAGAGCTTACTCCTTTCTAAAAGGCCGGCAACGCACCTGCAATTCCCCTGGTGTTGTATTTGTTCATGGACGACCGTAGTCACTTACCATCAGGTGAGCCGTATGCTCGTTTGCCCCCTCTCCTATAAAAAACTACAGGGCTACTCTCATATCTGAGAGGGTTTTAGGACAAGGAAGTGTCCCCCGCTGGCCCAAATGCATGTTCGTGGACTTCATGAGTCTTCGAAATATTTTTTTTAATTTCTTAGACATGCAGTTTTCCTCACGATGTTTTCCTTAACCGCCGAGAGAAACCGCGTGGTAAATCAGCACTTAAAAATTTTATTGGTTCCGGCGGGAACCGAGCTCGGGTTGCTCGCGTACTGCATAATTTCCCCTGAGCTACCCCGGCACTGCTTCGTCAAACTTATAACAAATTCTATATTTCAGAGCTTAAGTAACTTATATTCATAATATTATGTTGGTTTAGTGTCAAAATGAAACCCGACAGGTGAATTTTATATTTACACGGGAAAAATTTACAAAGTGAACGCGGATAAAAACCGGAAAAGATCTCTGCCGAGCCAGCTAGTTTAATATCATCATCATCATCATCATTCGGAAAATCTCCATTATACGTCGAACGTCACTTTGTTGAGACAGCAATCAAGTGAATGGAATTGAATTTAGTGAGCTGGAAAGAGTTAAAGATTTTAAAGTTTAAAGTTAATTGGGAGCCATAGTTTACGTGCGGGCTATTTTACTATGCAAGACCAAAACAGTAAGAGAGTAACCTATACTCACCATGCTGGAAAGAAGAGTCGATGAGTGGAAGAGTATTGCTTATTGATTAATGTTGTAGTTAGTATTATCAACTCCTGTTATTAATCTTTGGAATTCAGTTATTTAATTAAGTTAACATTTTTGGTGGAAATGAAAAAACTAATATTACGGATTTTATATAACTTCATTTTCATACGGAAAAAAACTATTTCTACGAATACGTTTCCGTAAATATACTTTTACGTAATATGTGGTGTTCGCGTCAATGCAATAAATTATTCATTTTCATGTTTCTAAAAGAAGGAAGTTAAAAATATGTTTGCATAAGTATCAAAAGAAATTATTTTTCATATGAAATTCTGCGCACAAAATTCACACACACATAAACATATTATAAATAATACGTGAAATGGAATTAGAAAATTGTAGAATAACTATTATTTAGAGACTATTTTAAAATATGCACTAAAACCACGACGAAATCATTTCTGTTTGTAAAATAATAGTTAGAATTAAAGACGAAAATCGACACTTCTAAGTCAACAAAAAAGTGAGGATAAGAGCTATTTTTCGATTCCAAAGGGTTATTCGAATGACAAGTGACCCTATTAGACGTTTGGGTCACTTGTAGGGTTCCCTTTCACCGAGCATAAATGAGCAATCTAACATTTTATATTTATTATTATCAAAGCTTTGAAGATAAAATAAAAATGAAAACTATTCGCATATCGCTTAAATGTTTTATACGTGATAGAACCACGCTGCAGCTATATAATGGTTGTAGCAAGAATGAGTAGGCACGACCGGGGACCGGCCACAGCATCCACTGAGCATCAGGTAGACCGTGTGCTCGTTTGTTACCCTTATTCTGTAAAAAAAGACATTTTGAAGCAGTGCAGTGCAGTCTTGCGTAGAGATTAGACTTTTAAAATCATATAAAATCATCGTCCTAAAACCTTTTCGCGTTAATTCAAGTTTTGCTACGGATGACGAACTTCAACTTGTGATAAAAGCAATTGACACACGACTTTCCGCCAAAATTATTTTAATCAATATAAAAGTTTTTTATGTTTTAAAAATATAATATTCGACATTGAAACATTTTTGAACCGCCAGGAGAGCAGTATGCCATATGTATCATGTGTTTTCAGTGTGCCATATGTATCCAGTAACATACATAAAAATATAGAGTCGATTTACCTCCTCCTTTTTTAAAGTCGACCATACGAAACACAGAAGCATTATGCTGCCATTCCTCGCTGGTATTCTGTGCGAGCCTTGTTCTTCCCCAGTTTAGCCAACCCATCCTTACTACAACCTACCAATGGACATATTAACAACAAGCTACATTGCAACATCATTGTATTTATATGAGTTTGACTTACTAGATTTCATTTTCATATTCAGATTTCATATTTTTTTAACTATTTGTAAAACAAAATGTTATAATCTCTTCGTATTTTAATTCCACGAATAAACCATGCCACGTCATACGGATGACGTGGCGTAGCTATGCAGTCATTAAAGTAGAAAAGAAAAAAGCTTTCATAGAAATAGGGCCATATTTCGTCACAGGCAATTCAACGGCGAGAATTCTGGCACTGCAATAGACCTTAGATCGGCGACGTCACAGGTGCTGTGTTTTAATTATTACCGAAAACTCATACTACCCACAGACACGATCGATAAAACGGGGAGCGCAGTGTTATTGTAGAGATCTTGTGGACTAAAATCCATGATTTTAAAATATACTCTCAGATGAAAATCCGAGAAATTCATTTTACCAGCTGGGTAAAATATATTCATTGAACGCTCGTTTTTTTTTAAATTTGTCACTAATTTTAACAAAGAACTTTAGAAAACGGCCTTTTTCTTGTATAGGGGAGCCAAATGGATATTAGCTCTTACAGCCATAAACGTGATCAAAATTCATTCATCCATTACAACTGTTAGGGATTACCTTATTCTAAATAATATAAATTGCCATTTCCGGTGGTTAATTAATCTCAAGCTATTGATTTTATTCAAAACTTCGAATCACTATTAATAAAATTAATTAAAATCCATGTATAATTAAGCTAATATAACTTTTGTGAAATTTAATACAACTTTCGTAAAATAAGAAAAACATTGTAAGACTACATCCGGTCCGTGTATTTACCGTTTCTGGCTATGCGGAAAGGTAAACACACGACTTGCGAAACGATACCGGCGTAGTCATTCGTTCGTCGGCATTTTAACAGTGAAGGACGCTTAAGTAGGACGTTACGCCGAATTTGAGCGATAATTATATTTTTGGATTATTCGATAATAAAGTGTAAGCGGAAGAGATAATAAATTCGTTGAGGAAAATCAAACTCGTTGTATGAATTTTCGTTAACTCTAATAGTTCAGAAGTGGGATCACGAAAAGGATACATAAAACTTCCTTTCACGCCTACAAAAACGTAAGTAAAGTGAATAATTTTCTGTTAAATGATGTAACCCTTAAATTCTGAAAATTCTTAAACTGTGTAGGGAATTAATGTTTTTTTTGTGTTTTCTTTATTTTTATATTACCCGCATTACTACTTACATCTAAATCCCTACTTTGTGATTCTTTTTGTATTACTCAAGAAATATATTACTTAGCAATAATTGAATG
Organism: Parnassius orleans; assembly: GCA_029286625.1. Taxonomy (NCBI): domain Eukaryota; kingdom Metazoa; phylum Arthropoda; class Insecta; order Lepidoptera; family Papilionidae; genus Parnassius; species Parnassius orleans. The sequence goes on along the minus strand of JAGSMP010001021.1, from coordinate 49,635 downwards.
TGCTGGTATGTAATGTAAGAAATCCTTTTATTACCATTGATTTTTAAACGTGACGATTGAAGCATATCTTTCCTGTAGCTCTTATTATACAATAAACTTTTAAGTACTTCTGACGACGATGATGCACCATATCGAACGCATTTAAATATGGTGCATTGTTTCCTGCAATTAATGCTTTTCTTTTTGGACGTATTATAAAACGTTGGTTTCTATTAGTTTATTTTCCTTTGCCATTAGCTTTTTTTTTTGTATATTTTCGTTTGTTTTTTTATTTGAAAAAAAAAAGAGAATATATGGGAGGATGAAAGGGGAATGACATGTCTCAACGATGAATTAAAGAATGGAAAGAGCGAAACATATATTATATTAGGATTTCACATGAAGAGGTCACAATTAAATATGTTTATTTTCTGTTTCTGTTTATATCAAATAATCTTTCCTTTTATCCACTTAACCAATGGAGAGAAGGATAGTAAGGAATTACACGCATGGTTATCACTCTAAGCTTTGATTTTTCTAAGTTCCAGAGACATGGATGAAAACGGTGCCCGAGGTCAAGGGCTTATTGATAAAACCCGAGGTCAAGGGTCTCTAATCAATGATGCCCGGGTCAAGGGCCTATTGATGCCGAGGTCAAGGGCCTAATATTGATGCCCGAGGTCAAGGGCTAATATTGATGCCGAGGTCAAGGGCTAATATTGACGCCGAGGTAAAGGGCCTAATGATGAAGCCCGAGGTCAAGGGCTATGGACAGATGATTCCCGAGGTCAAGGGTTTATGGTTGATAATGGTCGAGGACAAGGCTTAGATAGTGAGAATACCCGTGGTCAAGGGTCGAGAAATTATGATGCCCGGGGTCAAGGGCTTATAAAAGGTAACACCCGAGGTCAAGGGCACCAGTATAGAACTTTGAATTATATGGAAGAAACACCGGGACAGTCGCGAGATAATTTAAGTTTACGGAAACGTACCAGGGATAGAATGTGTTCTTTGGAAGTCTGATGACAATGAAAGTTTTAGGAGAGGCAATTCAAAGGGGCGAAGAAGAAGACTATCTAATGAACGGATATCAAGGCGCAGACGTAGGTGTCCCAGTACATCATCAGAATCTTCAGGTAGGTCCGTCAAGGCTCATTCAAAATCTAATCGTGGTAAAAACCTTACAAATAGTACAGACGTCATACTGGACAAGTTCCTTTCCATAATTAAAGACGTAAGGAGTTCGGATAAACCCAGACTATCTTACAATAATAACGTCGTTCCAGACTTTGATCCCATGACAAAGGAACAGACCATACTCACGTGGATTAATAAAGTAGAAGAATGTGCAGAGATCTATGGTTGGGATGAAAAGGAAATAATTCACTATTCACTTCCGAAATTATGCGGTGTTGCTAGGTCATGGTATCAAGGTCTTCCAACTTTCTTGTATAATTGGACGGAATGGAAGAAAAAGCTTATCGAATCGTTTCCGTGTCGCGAAGATTATGCCGAACTCCTTACAGAAATGCTGAACAAGCGGGTTAGGTATGGCGAGTCGTTAGAACATTATTATTACTTTAAAATTAATCTGTTAAATCGGTGCAAAATAAGCGGTAGGCAAGCAGTAGATTGTCTACTTCATGACGTTGACGACCGTGCTATAAAATTTGGAGCACAGGCAGCACAATTTTCTGAACCAGAACAAGTCCTTAAGTATTTTAGGTCTGTTAGGGTCGGAAACTCTAGGGACAATAGCGATTATTTAAGGAAGAATGGATTAGATAAAAATGTTAACGTTAACAAGCCATCTTTTTCGAAATTTACTGGAAATAACTCTAACATACGGTGTTTTAATTGCAACATGATAGGCCACCCAAGTTTTAAATGCGAGAAACCATTGATTAAATGCACGAATTGCGATAGGATTGGTCACCAGTTGTCAAACTGTTATAGAAACAAAAACAAGGAAGTTTCTAGTAATACTTCCGCCAACATAAATAAAAAACACACACACATATTCAATCACTCTCACATACACACACAAACATACACACTCTTCCGCACTTAAACAAATTTCGAGCGCTTTGTTTACCTTTAAATATTTTTATATTTCATACTTCTATTTTTAAGTAAGGTGGTAAATACTATGTGACGTTTTTCTTTAGCTTAATAAGTATATTGTAAATCCGTAATTGGCTTCAAGACCTATTTTATAAGTTTTGAGTGTAAATAAATTGTTACAAGCCGTGGATTTTGTGAATAAATAAAAATAAAAAAAATAAAAATCCGAATACTGAGAATGTACTTGACATCCGCAAAAACTTTAAACTTAAAAATGGACGCGTATACCGCATTATAGGTGACGAAATAAAATGGGTTGTGCCAAGTGGAGCTCGGTGGCAGATTGTTAAGAGGAATCATGACGATGTTGGCCATTATGGTTATGAAAAAACGTTAGCACGCATTAAAAAGCACTACTGGTTTGCACGCATGAGGCGGTTCATAAAGAAGTATGTTTCAGCCTGTTTAGAATGTGCCCACCATAAGGTACAAGGGGGGAGGCGAAAAGGTGAGTTGCACCCGATAGAAAAATATAGCATACCATTTCATACTATTCACGCTGATCACCTGGGTCCTTTTATAATTTTTTTTTAATATTACACCCGTTAAAAATACTAAATCACTGACCACTATTAAAGTTCTAAAAGACCACATTAGTTTCTTTGGAGTACCAACGCGCCTTATTACAGATAGAGGGTTCAGCTTTACAAGTAAATCGTTTAAAGATTTTATTGCCGAGTATGGAATAAAGCATGTCATGAACGCAGTTGCGACTCCGAGAGCAAATGGTCAGGTGGAACGGTTCATCAGAACCATTACACAGAGGCACTAGCTACATCAAATCATGGGAAGGACGAAAAAGCTTGGGACGAACACATTCGAGACATACAAATTGGTCTTAACACTACGGTCCACAAAACTACTCAAAAATCACCATCAGAACTCTTATTTGGCTTTAATACAAATAACAGAAGTCAGGAAATCCTAAGTACAATAATCAATGATACATTAAATGTAATATCGTCTGATGAATTAGAATCTGTCAGGGAGGAGGCTAAGCAACGTATTCAGACACAACAGCAAAAAGATGTTGATCGATATAACAGGCATAGAAAAGCAGGTAGAAAGTACAAGGTAGGAGACTTAGTTCGAATAGAAAGACAAGTCCCGCATGATGGTAAATCGCAAAAATTTGTAATTAAATACCAGGCCTGTATCGTATCATTAAGTGCTCCTCATGATAGGTTTATAGTTGAAGACACGCCGTTGTCACGCAAAAATGGTCGTAGGTATGAAGGAACAGTGGCTTTGGACAAAATTCAACCATGGATGAGCTTTGATAGGGACTTTGATAATAGTTCAAATAGTACAAGTGATGCTGATGATGATACTGGAGACAATGGACCTACTAATGAAGTATAATAATGAACCAAAATAATACTATAAATGTAAAGGAACCCACGAAATATGAGTTTGTACTAATAATATAAGTAATTAAGTCACTATTTTTCTCTTTACTTTAAATGCTTGTGATTATGTTCAGTTATTAAAATTATGTATAATTTATAAGATATAATTTTTTTTATATACCAAATACATATCTATATTAGTTATATAAATATAGTAAACTTTATATTAGTATAGTAAGCTTTTATGAATAAATATGAATTGTAATTAAGTTTCCCGTAAATGAAAATGTACTCTGTACTTAAATTTAGTTTTAAGATTGTGAAAAAAATAAAACATCTTGGTGTGTGTACTTCGAGATTACACCGCGAAGGATCTCGCGCTATACAGGATGGCCGAGCTGTTAGGGATTACCTTATTCTAAATAATATAAATTGCCATTTCCGGTGGTTAATTAATCTCAAGCTATTGATTTTATTCAAAACTTCGAATCACTATTAATAAAATTAATTAAAGTCCATGTATAATTAAGCTAATATAACTTTTGTGAAATTTAATACAACTTTCGTAAAATAAGAAAAACATTGTAAGACTACATCCGATCCGTGTATTTACCGTTTCCGGCTATGCGGAAAGGTAAACACACGACTTGCGAAACGATACCGGCGTAGTCATTCGTTCGTCGGCATTTTAACAGTGAAGGACGCTTAAGTAGGACGTTACGCCGAATTTGAGCGATAATTATATTTTTGGATTATTCGATAATAAAGTGAAAGCGGAAGAGATAATAAATTTGTTGAGGAAAATCAAACTCGTTGTATGAATTTTCGTTAACTCTAATACAACCTATTACAAGTCCACTGCTCATTTTGCAAAAGGAACCGATACGGACAATCTATAACTTGGGGCCTGGTGAGTCGCTACGCGTTGCTACCGTTTCTAGGAGACTTATATTTTTACATCACAGTCGTTGTTTATTCTTGAAAATATTATTAGTAAAGTCATTTGGTTCTGAAAAAAGAGGTTATCTGGAAAGTTTGTCGGGAATTTGGAAATTGGTAATTTTAAAGATTTTGATGTGCGCTTTTTGAATGTTTACTTTGCCACCTCGTATAATTGCCGCTCGCGTCATCTTGAAGAATAGAGCATTGAATGTGGATTAGGCCTACGGAATACCAGGATAAAAAAACGCGCCACTCTACCTCATCATCATCATCATATCATCATCATCATATCATCATCATCATTAATATTATCATCATCATCATTACAGCACTTCACAAGTCCACTGCTGAACATGGGCCTCCCCCAAGGAATGCCACAAAGCACGGTCCTGATCCAACTGCATCCATCGACTTCCTACATGTTCACTACAGAGAACCTTTCTTTCCCATCGGTTGTCGGTTCTTCGAACTATACGGCCGGCCCATTGCCACTTCAGCTTACTACCTCATGGTTGTGTGGAAATGAGTTTTTTTTTTTACCAAAGCGCATGTTGAAGTAGACTTAGCGGCACTCATATGCTAAAACTATTGATATAAAAAAAGATTATTACATAAAGTATATTTTCTCTAGTTTAATTTATTATATAAATGTTTTTATCATAAAATGAGTCGAAAAGGAAATACTGTCAAAGAAACTCTTTTTAGGCGCTATTTTTCCGGCGCGAGCGGCAAAGATACATGGTGGCAAAGTTGAAATTCAGAAAAGAGCACTTCAGATTCTATAAAATTACCAATTTTCAAAGCTACCGGAAGACTTCCTTAGTATAAATACCAAATGAGTGTACCATAATATGTACGTAGTGAAAAATATAAATTATTGACCTAATAAAAATCGGACTGTCCCTGAACCCGTTTTACTTAAGGGGTTAAGATAATACGCTATGAGCTCCTAAATTTAGATCAGTTTTATCTTTTAATAAAAAAACTAAAAAATATATAATAATTTTATATTCTGAAGTCGGTGCTTAAGAGATGGTGTATATTATAAAAAAATTAATACACGACTTTAGATCGTGAAATTGTTTTATTTTATTTTTATTTGTTTGTAGTCGGCTTCTACATTTTATTAAAAGTTAATTTTTTACCCTTTTGAGTGGGCTAAGAAATATCACAATTTCAATGTCTTCTAATTATTTACATGAAAAAGTTCATTTTCTATTTTGTAACCCTTATGTGGTGGCATCCAAATTTTTAAGGGACCGCACATGAAATATAATTTATTTAATAAAAAAATAATTTTTAAAATCAAATAAATATTTTTATTTCAGTAACTTAGTCTATTACAAATATTAGATGTGGGAACTCCACTTTAGGCAAAACATCACCTGTGGTAGGAAGAACCGCTCTTTATATAATCAGTTACATAGAAAACTAATTTACAACTAATATACACTAAAACAAGCAAGTTTACATACATAATTAATATTTGGTATTTAATATTTTCAAATACTCACCTTAAGTGGCACCTATGAGACCTATGGGTACCTAGACGTAATAATGATATGTTAGTTTTGAAGCATCAGTTCTGTCTCAATGTAACTTTTTGATTTTAGCCAATTCAATGCAAATGCAATTGACGAAGATATCGCGTAACATACATACAAACATAAAATCAAATGCAGATGCGTAAGAGTGAAGTATTAGCACACAGTCCACCTGATAGAAATTGGATGCTGTGACCCATAGACAACCACATCTATCCTTGATTATGAATCAAAATCCAGATGCTCTGTCACCCCTGAGGACTAAAATGGAATGCCTCTTTTCCAGTAAAAAGGCTCTCTGGTTCTCTACACTCTCCATACGAAAGCTTTAATCTGCTATTTAACGCTGGTGTTCAATGAGGGCGTGATCTTTCTTCGGCCGAGCCTACGCATTCCTGCTACAACCATGATACACAACGTGATAGACAATGTGATAGAGCCATGCTGCCATAGAGGCAGCATGGCTCTATCACGTATAAATTATCTTATCTTAGGCCGCCAACACACGACACAGCTTAAAATATATATTATTAAAGTTATAACGCCAAAAATCAAACTCATTCGATAACTAACATTTCCGTCCATTAGTTTAAACGATGAACGTTACCCCTATATTAAAGGAAGTAAACGTTCAATATTAAGAGAAAGCCAACCGAAACATTAACGAGTAAAGCTTGTGTAAACTTGTTATTTGAGCCCAAATCCCTTTTAAAAGCTTTTAGCTTAGATAGTTATCGACTATAAACAAAATCTTGCTGCGAAACTGAACGCAAATATAAAAAATCCACGTAGTATTAATTAGCAAGACCACCTATTAGACCGATAATGATTTTTAAGAGAAATATTTTTATTTAACGACATTAGTGAAGTAAGTGATATATATATATATATATATATATATATATACATATATTTGATTTGCCATCATTCATACTGTCCGTTCATCTATATACATTATATAATAAATCTGTAGAAAAGAATTATCACGATTCACGCAAAAACTACTTTTATATGTTGGCAGTAAATGATCGTGTATAACATATAGGCAACTGTTTATTCGCTTACAGAATGGTAAAAAAGGGTTATGTTTTTTCTTTTTTTTTAAAGTTTATTGTCATTATGTCTGCTGATGATTATATTAGTCCTAAAGAGGATTTAATTAAACGTTTAATAAACCTATAGAAAAGTGTGTGTGAAAATGAAACATATCGCGCCACCAACCAGAATTTTTTTTATAGAAGGGGGGGGGGGGAACTAGCATGCGGCTCACCTGATGGTAAGTGACTACCGCCGCCTATGAACAACCGCAACACCAGAGGAATTGCAGATGCGTTACCGGCCTTTTAGAAAGGTGTAAGCTCTTTTCTTGAAGGTCCCTAAGTCGTATTGGTCCGGAAAAATCGCCGGTGGTAAACAATACCACAGAGAAGTTGTACGAGGAAGAAAACTCCTAGTAAAACGCACAGTCGTGGACCGCCAAGCATCCAGATGGTGAGGGTGGTATCGTGAATTTTGACGCCAAATTTCACAACGCCAAATTTCACAAACGCAATGTGCTTTCGTGAAATTTGGCGGCTGGAATTAATCCGAACAATTCCTCAGAGCACTCCCCGTGGTAGATTCGATAGAAAATGCAAAGGGATGCAACATCTCTTCGCAGCGCCAGTGTATCGAGCCGATCAGAAAGAACTCGGTCGTCGACGATTCGAACCGCTCTGCGCTGGATGCGGTCAAGTGGAAGGAGCTGGCACTGGGGTGCCCCGGCCCAGAGATGAGAACAGTATTCCATGTGAGGCCAAATTTGCACTTTGTAAAGTTGCAAGTGTGCCGGCATGAAATACTGTTTCGCTGTGCTGAGCACGCCAAGCTTTTTAGAGGCCAATTTGGCCTTCCCTTCCAAGTGACCACGAAACTGCACACTATTCGATATGTCGACGCCGAGGATTCCGATGCTAGCTGAGGCAGCAAGGGGAATGCCTTGAAACTGAGAAGATACGACAAAGGGATTCTTTTTAGCGGTAAACGCGCAATCTTGTATCTTCTGGGGATTGAACTGGACTAGATTTAGCCGCCCCCAATCCGAGACTTTGTTCAGCAAAGACTCGACTTCAGACAACGACTCAACAATGTCGAAGCTATTAGCGTAATATTTACAATACTAGTGTGATAATGGAGATCATAATTTATTTAATGCTCAGTGACCATAACAGTTCATGAACACTTGCATCTAACTAAACTTTTCTACGTGGTAGGGTCACACTACAGTTATATTATGTTTGTGGCACAAATGGGTCGGCTCGACCAGGGAAGGACCACGCTCTCACAGAATACCAGCGTAAAATAGCAGCTCAAAGCTGCTGTGTTTCGTATTATGAGTGTAAGAGAACTGGAGAACATTTTTTTTATTATTCGAGGATACTTTTAGATGTCTATGGGCCACAGCATCCACTGACTGCTAGGTTGTTACTCCTGCGGATTAAATCACAAAACAAAAATATTAGTAAAGAATAAAATTTAATACTGCTAACTTTGTGTATTTGGTACTACCACTTGTAATTTAATCTATTCTGTGGTACTACTTCACTTACCAACATAAGTGTTTATCCAATTTTACACCCTTTCTTCTAACAAGGAAGTATTATATTGTAGTTCTCAGGCGTGACACAGCGTCTGCATTTCGATCCTTAATCGAAAAAAGACGTATGTGTCTATAGATTACAACCACCAATACAGATTACAAAAAATATAGATTACAAAAACCACTATAAAAAACAAGTATTTTATAATTCTTGTTTTTTATAGTGGTTGAAATATTTTGTATGTATTTGAGTGACTCTCTGAATGGTTTGGTTTAGATTCACAATTGGACCCGGTAGAAGGTTTTGTTATTAAGATCCAGAAATCACCCGTGCGAAGCCGGAGCAGATCGCTAGAATATATTATAAAAACCGTTTACAAAATATTGAAGTAATATGTACTAACATTATACTTCAATGTAACAAAACCTATATTTAGAAAATAACATATAGTATATACCTTTATATAGAATAAACAAAATATGACGATAGTTTTTTTTTACTTTAGCCAATAATGCGTTTAGGCAATACATAAACCGTACGTACACATACACGTATCGTATGTATTTAACAGCTATTATAAAGACTGCCTGAATTTCGGGCATACTGTAAAATAAAGCGAACTAATTAAAACGCGATTTGAAAGTCAGGCACCTTAATGCCTGACTTAAAATGTATGAACTGAATATTTTCTTATATGCTTTAAGCACATATAAACAGATTTTCGTAACATTACACGAATACTTCTTTAAATATTAATTTTGACTGAGCTGGAATCGTGGTACTTAAGAGGCTAAGCGCTCGGCGTTTACTTTTTACCGAGGTGAAGGTAGCCTAGATTAACTATGCCATAAGAACGTCCAATTTAATCCTGAATTTCCTGACCTCACACCTGTAACCATGGGGATGCAAAGTACTCAAAATGCCGGGAACTTAAAATAAATTTAAACAAACGCGATAAAAGCCGTAAATCGTAATCTTTAGTTTCATTAGCTCCCAAGTTACTATTACGCAGTGTAGTTGCGGTTTAAGAATATCGTCTTGTGGCTGTAATCCGAGTAGACAGAGGGAAAGTACCAGGAGATGGATAGCAGCGTCATCTTAATAAAAAAAATTAAGAATTGAGGTTACCAACCCACAACATATCAAGCTTGGCAACTATGGCAAATACAAGGCAAATTATGGGGTAGGCCTATGTTCAGCAGTGGACATATGACCTTATACTTTAAATTTTCGTATTACGTATTTTATAGTTCATTAAAATTAAGGGAACTAATACCTTAGAGTTGTAAGTTTATGGCTCGAACTTTTAGTCACAACCAACAATTTGTGGATCCAGCCCCAGGAACTAAAATAGATTTCTATTGCATGCCGTAAGCGCTAAGCGCCCCGGTATGTTCTACTAGGGCCTAAAAATTAAGATTCCAACGTTTTGTGGTATGAAATCGTATCTAGCAATCATATTGTACATATAAGTGATATAAGAAGCACATTGTCAGAAAGATAAATGATTGTTGAACTTATTAATATTTTTTTAAATCGATTGATTGCTAATTTTACATAAAAAGGGTTTTAGTGGCTTATGGTGTGGATTTATCAAGTCCGCATGGCTTCGTTAACACGATAACTTTTGAAAATATCAATTGTTCAACTCAATATATTTTTAAATCTCTTCATCTATCATGTGGGAAGCCATTGTATGTAAATGGCAGTTTAATTTTGTTTTTTTTAGTTATAATTAATTTCTTTTCGGCTAAGAAATTGCGAAATTTTCGGTGTTTTCGACAGCCTATTGAATAAATTTTTACTAAATAGAGACTGCGTCACTCAGTTAGTTCGGCGTCAGTTGCCGTCGTGAGTGGAAATTGTATCGGTTGTTTGCAGCGGCTCAAAAAGATCGCTGTACAAATACACAATATTCGAAAAACCAAATTTCTTAGATACTTGATTATAATAATAATCAGAGATTTTTATTACAATATTTTAAAAGCACAGAATAAATAATAGTAGTACGTACTAAAAGTAAGTAGGATGTAATATTTATACTTAAATACGTCTTGGACTTTATGGAGTGACCTGAAAGATAATATGATGATCATATGAGCATTATGAGTCGTGCACTTTTGGATTTTCCAAACTTTTTTTTAAATTGAAGTTTGACATAAAATTATCGGAAAATTGGAAGTATAATAAGGTTATTAGTGAAAACTTGTGTGTATTTAAACTACTTTAAAAAATTCCGTATAATCATGTTATACGTATTTTTTTAATGCGCTTAGGGCACTCCCAATTGATTTACCAATATATATTTATATTATTGTCAGCCTAGTATTATATGAAAGACGTAAAGAATAAAATTGAAATAAAATAACGTAAATCAAAATTGGAAGACAAAAATAAAAAGGTGAAATATGATGGAAGGGAAGGCTTTAATGTGGTTTTTTATTTTTCAAACTCGTAGTTTTATGATCAAAAATTTTAAAGGTATAGAAAACATTGTTTTAATAAACACAAATATTTATTATAAAAAAAAATATAAAACTGGTCTAAAAACTATCACAATTCTGAAATTAACTTATTTGAGACTAATTCAAATGTGTAATATACAACAAACAATATAATTAAAGTTGGAAAAATTTTACTTTGACAATATCCGCTCAATAAAATAAAATGATGTGTCTCACCTAGTTTGAAGAGCACCTCCCACCCTACCTCAATTGCTTGCACAATCCCCGTCACGACTAATCCCAGCACAACTACTCCCACCACCACTACACTAGGAAAGACACACCACCGACGACAATACGACACGTGTTTCCCCTCTACACGAGGCATCTTCAGGTGTAGTAGACTCTACGGTGGCTGACCGCTAAGTGAGCGGTGAGCCAAAAACAGCTGCTATTTATAAGACTCGCCGACGCAACCGCTCCGCACTTAAGTAGCGAGCGACCGCGTCATGCGACCAATCACCACCTGACGTACGCAGCCGCCTGCTATTAAATTAATAACAAACCGCTGCGAAACGCCTGCCAACCTCCAACCCAGACCAGGTTTAAAGATGTTTCAGAGAAGTGAGTTAGAAAAATTTCTTTGTTCATTCAGCAGGTCTTGTAGGGTTTGACCTACTTAAGCTCCATATCTGAAAAAATAGCTAATACTCTTCGACAGAGCGGCGTTTACGTTGCGTTCAAAACAAATAATTCTCTTAGGAATATCTGTAATAATAAAGATAATGTAACACTCCACCCCTTCTATCTTTTCTTTTATAATATAATAAATATATCAAATTTACATGACCAGTATATTAACCATATATTGATCTTTCTAAAGGTTTAAATATAGGCCGTTAATAAATTTATGGCGTGATCGTCTTGGTAAGGACCCTTATTTACGTTGTGTTTCTATAGCTACTTAGTTCTTTTAAGTGTCTTTTGGAAGAATGAATATTCACTAGAGCAGCCGAAAGCTGTTGGTAGTGCCTTATAAGCTAAAGAACCCCGTTCACGAAGACAGAGCTCAAAAAAGGCTAAGATCATTTAATCGTCCCTATTCCACTTGTATCAGGTTCATAACAGTCAATTCCTTATTACTTAATTCCTTCCCACTTGGAAAAGGCTGACAATATGTATATAAAATACCAGATAGAAGGGCTTTGCTCTCCCACATTAAAAAAAATGTGGGGGAGGCACACGACACCACACACGCCGTGTGCGGTGAGCGCCAACCAACCAACGCGCTCCCCCCGAAGGGGACGTTAAGTTGGGAACTGGACCGTAGTCCACAGCAAAATAACTGGCGTACCAGTAAAAAGGACTTAACCCCTTGGTAGTGCGTAAGCACAAACATCGACCGTCAATGCGTGTAAACGCCATACAGAATACGATGAAATCCAGCCACAGTGAATGTACGTCACACGGATTAGGCAACAATAGGCACGCTGGCCATAAAAAGCCCTCCGTGAGCGCCACCACCTGCCAGACCACCGTTCCTGCAGACGTGATGTAAGTGTAAGGCATCACCACCAATTGCATGATCAGCACGGCCGATTGGCCGCAGAGCGTGTCATGAGTCTACCGCTCACCTCAAGTGAATGGGGTCCCACGTTGCGCGGCTTTCGGCCGCAGCCTTGAGAGCCTTCTCAAATTCTCCCTCCAGCTACCACCCGCATGAGGTCGACACATATGCTCCACCAACCAATACAATGGCAGATATAGCCAATAGGCAGTTATAAGATATTAGTAATAATTCGCCATCAGAAAGGGTTTGTGTCACTGACGTTGAGTATATGCATTTTTCGATCATGTTTGTCTCACCCACCAACAAGTTGCCTTCAATCATTCAAAGGTGGGAACTTTATAGAGATATATTATTATGTTGTTATATAAAACATCATGGAGGTCAGACAGTCTGCAGCCCCGTAATGAAGGGACCCGACTTGGGCAAAGCTACTTAGGTTGTGAGTCAAACCAAGACGCAGAGAGCACCATTGAGAATAGCGACCCGCCAAACAACCATCGCAGAGACGCAATGCTGCAGAACGCAACAAGCATCAATACGACTATCGTCGGGCTTACACCATCCCAAGGTCCTGATACAATCCCAGCAGACATCACCACCCGCATACCTCCATGGATCAGAACTACAAGATGCGTCGAATCAGGCGCAGCACACCCGCAGATCCATCACAAGACGCAATACCGCAAGTAGCAGTAAGCATCAATGCAACTATCATACGTATGGCGCCCCCTCATAACACACCCACATGATCCCTATCGACTTTGGTAACAAAATTGGTAATGTTGTTAACTAAAAATGCACGTATCATAATAGCGCTGTTGCACTAAGACATGGAGTTGAGTATGCTTGTTGCACTCAAAATTACTACCAAACACACTCATCCTAATCCGAAGGATCATAACGCTATGCGCTTATTATGCGCCATGCACTTAATTTTTTGATAAAAGAGCGTAAGACACAGGCGGAAATCAAGCAACGTTCGGGTGCATTGTACGGGCATTCTTGTCTTTCGTACCCCATCCTAAAATAATGGGCGAAACAATTTCGTTTGGAAAGAGAATAAATTGATGATGAACCGCGTCCAGGATCCGAGGCCACTAAATTTGTGAAGAAGACAGTACGAGAAGGAAGACGACCAAAAACTAAAGGATGTAATTTATGACAGGATTTTCAAAAACAACAGTGCTTAGAATCCTACATTAACATTTGGATCTGTGTAAGGTCAGTGCTAGGTGGGTCCCAAAACTTCTTTCCTAAACTATTCAAAAACAAGAACTTGTGAAGTGCTGTACTCAGTTTTTATCCCTTTGTAAAGGCTGATAGAAAGAAGTTTTGGATTCAATTGTTACTGGTGATAAAACCATGGTTCTTTATCATGATCCTCTGTCAAAAAAGTAATCGATGAAGTGGCGTCATCCGACCTAAACGCAGCCAAAAAAAGCAAAGGTGACTCAATCTCAGAAAAAGATTATGGCTAAAATCTTTTTGGTTTCCGAAGGAATTTCACTCGTAGATTTTAAAGAACGCAACACAACAGTAACAGGCAATTAGTATGCTCCCTTGCTACATCAATTGCGAGATGCTATTGAAGAAAAACATAGAGATAAATTGTCGCGAGGAGGGTTGTTGCTTCATGACAATGTCCAAATCGGGTGTTTCCAATGCTGCCATTAAGGAATGCGGTTTCACTGAGCTCGACCATCCACCATATAGCCCCGACTTGGTCCCTATTATATTATTTATTCTTCAAATTGAAATCAACAGGAGAAAAAAATTGACACTAATGATGAGGTGAAGTCAACAGTTTTGTCACATTTTGAGGGCAAAATTCAGACTATATTTTTACGGGTATAGAAAAGTTAGTAAAGCGCTGTGAAAAGTGTATTGAAATAAAGGGAGATTATGTCTAAAAATAATTATAGTGGTTTGAGATTTATCCTTCATTTTATAGTTCAGGTCAGTAACTTTTGGACCTTACTATAGGCTGTAACTTTGACTTTAACTTTAAGCGAAGTGTCACGATGCCCGGCTCAGACGCGTGATTTACGCGGGTGAAACTACGGGTCACACGTAGTGATATTATAATATGTAAATCCTCAGAGACACCGCAACTGGGGCCTTTTTATTTAAACTTAGTTGTATGAGACTGTGGGATACAGAAATGCCTGATGGCTGGCACGCTGGCGTGTAACGTTATTCACTCATTAGTCTATCAAAAGTCCACAGCTGAACATAGACTTTCCCAATAAGTTGCCTAATAGGGAGGAATTTTTGCCATAGTTGCCATGCTTGGCAGGCGTGTTTGGCAAACACAGTTTTGTGTTATGACGAAAATGTTGGTGCCCATTTTTAATTTATACTCTTTATTGCACACAAAATATTACACAACACTAAAAACTTAAATTTATAAAAATATGTACAATTAGCTAGCCTTACTGCTAAACAGCGATCTCTTCCAGGCAAACCTTGGTGAAGGAGATCATTTTCATTTAAATATATAGAAGTGTGCATAAATAGTAGGTAAACAAGTATATAGTATAAGCTATTATATTATAGTATATGAGACAATGCAAAAATTAAATACACAATATTATATGTAATTCCATCTCCAGTTTCTTACCCTCTTATCGCTTCTTACGACAACCACGGGATGCAATGGGGTACTGGATACGCCAAAACACGGTGAAAATTTAAGTGGAGCGTTTTTGGTTTTAACCGAAAATCAAATTATAAACTCGAAAAAAAGATTCAATGATTAAGTGTCTTATTTGTACAAAGTAAATTACTCTTCAATTTATTGCGAAATGGTGTACTCTGAACCAAGAAAGTGATGTAAATTTTAATTAACTCCGCCTCTTGCAAGTGGTATTTGCGTAGTACTTTGGTTTTCATTTAATCGTGTGCTCGCAATTTGTTTTAAGGTTTTCTAGAGATTTATCACCGAGTATAGTGTTAGAATGGTATTCACTTTACGCAATAAAGTGTAAATTAATATAAAGTGTATTGAATGGGTTAAATTTAATTACACTGATTTAATTATGACTAGCAAAGTATTTAATTATATTAAGTCCTTACATATGAAATTAGCGTTTTGTCGTACTCACCACTTTGATCTGAAATATCTCCTCTTTGGTTAATACTTCCAAATTCAAATTTATAAATTAATTTAGCTGGTACATTTGAGTTTTGAAAACAGTCATTCTTTTGTTTTTTCCCCATTATTTTTTTCTTTAGCGTCGTCGCTTAATACAGCACAATGGAAAACATGAAATCCATACTTAATATTATAAATGCGAAAGTGTGTTTGTTTGTCCTTCTTTCACGTCGCAACAGAGCGTCGGCATGGCATGATTTTTGTATGGGGATAGTTCGATGGCTGTAGAGTGACATAGGCTACTTTTTTCCGCGGAAAAACATCTCATTCCCGTGGGAAAATCGAATATGTTGCACAAGTTTGTCCTTCTTTCACGTCGCAACAGAGCGTCGGCATGGCATGATTATTTGTATGGGGATAGTTCGGTGGCTGTAGAGTGACATAGGCTACTTTTTCAGCGGAAAACATATCATTCCGTGGGAAATTCGAATATGTTGCAAAATTAAATTCAGCTAGGTGGCGCCACCGTGATTCTACAAGACGGACGACGGTACGATGGACGAACACAGAAGGTCAGAATATCTGGATTATTATGTCTTTTACCAAAATTAAGATAAAAATGTATGGATCTGTATTTTTCCACGCAGGACCGGGAAGAGAGCGATAAAAACATAAAATTCAGCAGCTAATTTTCTTCAAACGTTTTGGTGCATCGTAATTCACAGAATAGGCGATAACTGATCAGAAATACTATCACCACCTGTCACGCTTTCACCTTAACTATTACTTAACAATGGTAGAAACAGTTCTTAGTAAGCCTTATTAATAAGCCTTAGTAATATTTATTGAACGGAAATGAATACAGTTCTTATATGTGGTTATGAATGAATCAGTATTACATTAAGAAAATTGTGCAAAATTATAAGAAAAATATTTTGAGTTCTTATTAACTAACGTATACATAGTTTAAATTGATTCCGCTAGATGTCGTTACTAGGCTTTTAAAACGCGGTAACGAAATGTTTCTGACATGTACTTAACTCCCACCGTTGAGCCGCGCGTGAACTTATAGTGCATACGGTACCTATACGCTTAAATTGTTTCTATTTCGTAGCTTATTCGACTACCTGCTTTCGGTTTCGGTTGTTTGTTATTTGCTTTGTGATTTGGTTAGGTTGAATGGATTTATATTGGCTTTCATTTTCGGATTTGTGTATTTTCTTGGATCGGTTTTGTTGATTTGGTTGGTATTCCTTTATCATATTTAGACTCTGGCTTTGATTTTGGATTTTGTTTATTTAGAATCGTGAATTGGTTTTCGTTGTTTTAGGTTGTTTAACAATATTTCAAAGGAATATTAATAGTATAGATAGTGTATACGGTACCTATACACTTACTTCTTTTCGTTGGTTATATTTATATTGACTACTGCTTTCGATTTCGGTTTTCTACGATTTGTTTTGTGATTTGGTTTAAGTTGATTCCATTTTTTTGGCTATCGTTTTCGGATTTGTGTTGTGTCTTGATTTGGTTTTGTTGTTTTGATTTTAAAAATATTTAAAAGGAATATTTATTCCTTTTAGATATTTTGGATTTGCTTTAAAAAATATTTAAAAGGAAATTTAATTCCTTTAGGTATTTTAACGTTTTTTATAAATAGGTTTTCTTACTTCATAATGCCTCGCAAACGTAAGTCCAGCCTTTCAAGAGTATCTTCTCAAAGACAAGTGAAAAGATTAGCTCGATCGCTAGAACCTTTAGAAGATGCTGAACTGAGAAGGCAAGAACAAGCAGAGCGTCAGGCTGCTTTAGAGCATCTGAGACATCTTCTCAAAGTCAGCGAAGGCGTCTTGAACAGGCAGAGCGTCAAGCTACTTTAAGAGCTACTGAAACACCTGCTCAAAGTCAGCAAAGGTGTCTTGAACAGGCAGAGCGTCAAGCTACTTTAAGAGCTACTGAAACACCTGATCAAAGTCAGCAAAGGCGTCTTGAACAGGCAGAGCGTCAAGCTACTATAAGGGCATCTGAAACACCAGAACAGACACAGGCGCGAAGAGATGCAAATGCACAGCTCCAAGCTGAACGTCGACAAAATTTTCAAAGAAACAATTGGTCGGTTTTTAATGACGCAGCATTCAATTATGATCCGTTGATTGATTATAAAAATCACAGGTTAGTTGTTATCGGACTGATGGACAAGGCGTGTCGATTTTGCAGCGCTTTAAAATGGAAAGATGAGACCGCAGGCATGTGCTGTTCCAATGGCAAAGTGTCTCTTCCGTTACTTGGGGAACCAGAAAAACCTTTGAAAACTCTCTTTTTATATGATGCTAATGAGTTACGGCGCTTTTTAAACAGGATCCGGAAATATAACTCATGCTTTCAAATGACGTCCTTCAGAATTGACCGGGAAATAATAATGCCGGGATTTTCGCCTACATTTACGGTGCAAGGGCAAATTTATCATAGAATAGGTTCACTTTTTCCAGCTGAAAACGAACAGCATAAATTTTTACAAGTATATTTTATGGGTGACGAAGAAATTGAGGTAGACCGTCGCTGCCAATTTATCCAGGGAGTTGAGAGAGACACAGTGTTCAAAATTCAAAGATTCTTGCATGAACGTAACATTTTAGTCAAAACATTTAAAACTGCTTTAGAAAACCTACCTGAAGAGGATTATAAATTCGTCATTCACGCAGATCGGACCCCTCGAGGAGAGCATGAAAGGCGCTACAATGCACCTTTGATAAACGAAATAGCAGCCGTAATTAGTGGTGATCAATTTTCTTCACGAGACATTGTCTTGCGAGCACGTGATGATACGTTGCAACGGGTAGCCGATACACACAAGTTTTATGACGCTCTGCAATACCCATTGATTTATTGCAAAGGACAAGAGGGTTATCATTTTCAAATTCCACTCATTAACCCGGTCACAAAGGCCTACTCCGAACAAAAAGTATCATGTATGGATTTTTATGCGTATCATATAATGTTGCGAGAAAATGATTTTAACCTCTTAGCCCGGTGTAGACAATTATTTCATCAATTTTTGGTAGACATGTATGTGAAGGTAGAAAGTGAACGTCTCCGTTATATATCTTTAAATCAAAAAGACTGCGCGTTGAGAATTATATACATTTACAAGATGCAGTTTCTAGCGACGCCAATGTAAACCCCAGAGATTTAGGTAAAATGGTAATTCTGCCCTCATCATTCGTTAAGAGTCCCCACTACCTACATGAGTACACACAAGACGCATTCGCCTATGTACGAACTTACGGAAGACCTGATCTTTTGTTACTTTTACTTGCAATCCCACTTGGAAAAACAACCGAGGAGCTAATGCCGGGCCAAAAAGTACTGACAGACACGATTTAGTTGCTAGAGTATTTAGATTAAAAGTACAAAAATTAATGTATGTAATTAACAAAGAAAATTTTCGGAGAGGTGCAGTGCTTCATGTATTCAATTGAATGGCAAAAGAGGATTACCGCATGCCCACATTCTAATATGGCTTAAAGCGAAGTTGCGGCCCAGCCAAATAGACGACATAATAAGCGCCGAGATTCCGGATCCTGAGCAAGATAAAGAATTGTATGATACCATCGTCCGAAATATGATTCACGGTCCATGTGGAGCACGAAATTCAATATCGCCATGTATGAAAGAAGGAAAATGTACAAAGAAATTCCCTAAACAGCTATTAAAAGAAACAGTGCACAATGATAATGGCTACCCTTTATACAGACGCAGAGCTCCCGAAGATGGTGGCAGGAAAGTTACAATCAAATCTCGCTCTGGAGCGTTCGAAACCTTAGATAACAGCTGGATTGTCCCGTATTCGCCCATTCTATGTAAAATGTTTAATGCCCACATTAATGTAGAAGCATGTAGCTCTGTCCGCGCAATCAAGTATATCTGTAAGTACATAAATAAAGGAAGCGACCAAGCAATATTTAATCTCAGGAGTGAGGGTGAGGCAAATCCCGTTAATGAAGTACAGACCTTTCAAGCAGGGCGTTATGTCAGCAGTAACGAGGCAGCGTGGCGTCTCCTTGGCTTCCCTTTACACGAAAGGCACCCAACAGTTACTCACCTTGCTGTGCACTTAGAAAATGGAGCTTGTATATTTCGCCGAAAGAAATTTCCAAGAAAGAATTGCATCACCGCCAAAAACTACACTAACAGCCTTCTTTCAACTTTGTCAAACCGACCCTTTGCAAAACCGTTGTTATATTCTGAAGTCCCCCGCTATTATACTTGGAACACATCTAGGAAGGAGTGGAAACGCCGTATTCAAGGCGCGCCTGTTGCAAATTGGCCCGGTGTAAAGTCATCAGATGCCCTTGGTCGTGTGTATACCGTCCATGTAACTAATTTTGAATGTTTCTGTTTACGATTGCTGCTGCACCATGTTCAGGGTACTACAGGATATAAAGACCTCAAAACTGTCAACGGTCAGGAATGCGCAACTTATAGAGAAGCATATGAAGCTCTGCATCTTTAGAAAACGATAATCACTGGGATGAAACCATGGAGGAAGCTGTGCAGTGCCAGTCACCAGCCAAAATTAGTGATCTTTATGCAACTCTCATATCATCTTGCGGGCTATCTAATGCACATAAATTGTGGGACACATATAAAGAGTACATGGCGGAAGATATTTTGCGAAGGTTACAGCAGACACACGCGAACATGACATGCAATGAACACATTTATAATGAAGCACTTCGAAAAATTGAAGATAAAGTAATGGCAATGGTAGGCAAAAATTAAGCGACTTTGGAATGATAAGCCCTCATCGAACAACCGAAAATGAACTAAGTGATGAAATTATACGTGAAACAAACTACGATATACCTGCTTTGCAGCAGCAAGTAGCCGAATTTGTACCCGCTTGCTTCCCGAACAAAAACGAGTTTTAACAAAGTATTAGGACAAATTGAATCTGGAAATGGTGCACTTTTCTTTTAGATGCCCCTGGAGGAACTGGGAAGACATTTTTGTTAAATTTATTATTAGCGCAAGTACGGAAAGATAAAAATTGCTGTGGCCATAGCTTCCTCCGGTATAGCCGCCACGCTGCTAAGCGGGGCCGCACTGCACATTCTGTTTTAAAACTCCTCTAAATCTAGCCCAGGAAGAATCGCCGATCTGCAACTTTAGCAAAAATAGTGCACGAGGTATAATGCTACGACAATGCAAACATTTAGTGTGGGACGAAAGTACAATGTCGCATAAAAAGCTGTAGAAGCACTAAATCGAACGTTCCAGGATTTGCGCAGCAATACCGATGTAATGGGAGGAATGGTGGTTTTACTGGCTGGTGACTTTCGCCAAACTTTACCTGTCATTCAAAAGGGCACCTGCAGATGAAATTAAAGCATGCCTCAAGTCGTCTATTTTATGGAACAAGGAGACAAAATTCAGTTTAACTACGAATATGAGAGTGCATTTGTATAATGATATCAAAGCTGGAAACTATGCTGACACACTATTAAAATTGGCGATGGGCGGTTGGAAACGGATGCTGAGGCTGCGTTAAATTGACGAGAGATTTTGTAATTTAGTACAGAGTCATTCCGAATTAATTGCGAGAGTTTATTCAGATTTAAATTCAATTATTCAGAATTCCCACAGATCTTCCTTTTCAATTCAAAATTTCCTATTTAGCTCAGTTTCTTTTCAATTCCAAATGCTGCACCTTTGACGGACCTATTAAGCTCAGTTTCCTTTCAACTCAAAAGGCTGCATCTCTGACGGATCTTTTATTTGGCTCAGCTTCCTTTTCAAGTCAGAAAACTGCATCTCTGACGAATCAATTTAGCTCAGTTTCTTTTCAAAAGTCTGCATCCCTGACGGATAATTATGCTCAGTTTTCTTTAATTAAAAAAATATCCCATTTCCATTTGGAATAAACAGGCTATTTTCATGCTTTCCTATACGCTGCGTTTCAAAACATTTAAATAGGCTGACGAATCAATTTTGCTCAGTTTCCTTTTAATGGCTGCATCTCTGACAAATCTATAAAACTCAGTTTTCTTTCAATTCAAAAAGCAATGGATAGTTCATTTCCCAGTGACCATGCGGGCGAAGCCGCGGGTAACAGCTAGTATCGGTATATTTACGAGTACGAGTTCTACCGTGGCACCAGTGCTGCAGAAACAGCTCAAAGGATTAATGATGTGTACGGCGCTGGTGTCGCAAAAGAAAGCACGGTACGTTTTTGGTTTCAACGTTTTCGTTCTGGAAATTTCGACTTTCAGAACCAAACCCGTGGACGGCCGGAGACCAAAGTGGAAAATGAAGTTAAAGGCTATTGTGGAGCGGATCCATCACAAATCACTTCAGAGATAGCTGCAGGCTTCAGGGTAAGTGATAAAACTGTATTAATCCACTTGAAGCAAATCGGAAAGTAAAAAACTTAAACGATGGGTAACCTCATGAATAGAGTGAATAGAACTTGCAAACACGCGTCGACTGCTGTGTTACTTTGCTCAACCGACACAATAATGAAGACAGACAAACACGTTCTTTGGAAATTTTCATAGCCTCTGCTATCTCTCTCACTTTAATTCGGCGGTCGTCTAGCACCATTTGGTGAACTTTAGCGATGTTATCGTCAGTAGTTGCAGTTTTTGGACGTCCCGAACATTCATCGTCTCCCAAGCTCTCACGGCCACGTTTAAATTCAGCTGCAAAAAATTTCACTGTGGTAAATGATGGTGCAGATTCCCCATACACAAAATCCAACTCATCATTGATTTCCATAGGCGTATTGCCTTTCAAATCCAAATATTTAATCACAGCTCGATACTCAATTTTTTCCATTTTCACAAAAACACTCACATCAACGTCAAATAACAACTACGCATCCAAAAAGGCTGAAATTTTGGTGAGTAACTGTCAAAAGATGCAAAACAATTACTGCTAGCTTTTATTGACGAGTGCTGCCATCTTTACGTTGAGGTCGGAAACGTTTCAGACCCCCCTAGTACATAGCAGTGAAATACTGCTATTTGGCGGCAGAAATAGGGAAGTGTGGGTCCTGCCCAGACGAACTCCTAGGCAGAAAGAACTATACTATTTACTCGTGCAGGTTCAATATTGTCATTATTAATAAGTATGTAAACATTAATTGCTTTTTCTTTTTTCTCAGGATCGTGGTTAGTAGCTGTGGCCTTGTGATGGGCTTTCATGTATAATATAATGATGATGATGACGATGTTTCTCCTTTTTCTACCTTACCTTAGGCTACCCACTGGGAAATTTCAACTGGGAAGCTTATAAGGTAGACCTCCCAGGTCGTACACATTTTAGTATTTAAGCTCAGTACTAGATATGTGTCATTCTTTAATTTCTAGTGACCCGATCACATAGTATTGATTCGTCTGTTGAACTGGGTCATTCGTGTCGATTATTCAAGTGGATCATTTCGAGTTTCAGTACTCTGTGATCTGTGAGACCTTTGATTGTAGATCCTGTCAATCGTTTAAACCAGAACGTTCAAAAAGTGTAATTACAATCATCATATTAAGCTATCGCGGCTCATGTACACCAATCAACAGTTAATGTAAAACGTTTGTTAGTTTGATATAAGCACTCTGTGATATTAAATTGACTTATTGTCTATTCATGCTTGACACGTGGGTGTTTAGCTCTATTGTTTAAATATAGGATTCTTGTATTATATTCTTCTTCATTAGCCAGTCCACTACTGGGCATAAGCCTCTCCCGTTGTAGTGCTTTAATCGTCACGCTTGGCAGGTGGCTTCATACCTGACATTTCACTTCTTTGGCAATACTTGCAACCTCAAGTTGACAAGTCACCTCAAGTTAACGAGATTGCTATGACAATATAGCGATCTCAAAGCTAAATTAAGATCCAACCTTTACTCTAGACTACTCTTTAAATATCGCCATATGGCTTCTAGTTTGACTAATTTTATTTTAGTGTTTCAGTGTTATTTTTATTTCAAAATATAGCGATTAGTTTATATAACACTTCGTCAGAAAGGTGTGGTAAGTAACGTTTTTAACCAGGACATAATACTCGCATATTAACAAAGAAACGAAAAATTAAATCTACATCAACTAAACAAAATTAAAATATGTTAATACAACACAATGAGTTTGACCATCGAGTTGTACTGCATTCAAAAACATCTCAGTGACGTATGAATGAAAAACTTTTTGGATGCAGGGATCAAGTTAAAATTAGGTTTTCACAAGCTCTGTAAAAATCCCCAATACAAAATTCCCTTTGCATGCCCGTCCGGTCAAGGAATAATTTAAATTCGATCTCTATTACCATACTGCACCTTATATTTATGGTAGCTACGAGTACACCTCCAATATAATATACGAGAATATATTACGATGGTACTTTACTTCACTTTTATGCATTCAATACTTTTATATTGCGTGTGAACTACTAAGTTTACTTTGCCCCAATAGAAACTCAATAACTTTACCGTGTAGTGGCGGTGTAAGAATATCCACTACCTCATATCGTCCCGTGGATGTCGTAAGAGGCATCAGAGGGAAACAAACCGGAAGGTGTGCAGCAGCATCTTTCTTATAATGATTAAAAATAAAAAAGCTGCGATTGCCAATCCGCTTACCAAGCGTGGCAACTATGGCAAATATTCCCCCTATAAGGCAATCTATGGGGGAGGCGTATGTTCAGCAGTGGACTTTAATAGGTTGTCCCGGTAAAAGAAACTCATTCCGTCTCCAGTTGAAATATATTTAAGGGGTTTATGATTTATAAAGGCACAGTAATGGGAGTAGCGCACAGAATTTGCAAATGAATTAATTTTATTTGTCGTATCTCTATTTTAAAGTTGCGAAGTTTCACATTTCCATCCTAAGCTTACTTTATGACACAGTATTTCAATTAACACGATTTGTTTTTCTCTCACGTACACCTTCCATTTATTAATTAAAACCATTGCATAGCGCACTATGGTGAAGCTATGTCCGGGGAAAACATTTAAATTAAAAATGTTTCCTAGTAAAAGTGTAAATCAGTCTATATACACTCGAAAATATTTTCTACAGTGTTAATCCATTATTTAGTTTTCAGTTTTGTATTTTTTTTTTTTACAAAACCGAAGCGACAAACGAATTTATAGTTCACCTAATGGTTAGTGGCTACTGCAGCCAGTCAACACTGGGTGCTAAAGACTAATTAGTGATTAAGCAACTACATAATATGATAAAAATGTATTTAAATCTGTACGTAATATATGTATACACACATATAATGGTAGTTGCCTTCCATTAATAATATTGCTGAAGAAACTGTACCTTACTCGTAAATGGGTTTATTTCTATTTGTTGCATTTTTGACATAATTGGGGCAGAAAAGAGGACCTGAAATTTTTTGTATTTGCTGTGAAATACTAATCTTAAGACGCTCTCATTATCGTGGGTCTTGATAATTGTTAGAATTAAGAAAATGAAAGTTATCCTTAAGATAAGAAGGCCAATATGGATAGTTTAAAATGGAATAAAGTATAAGTTAAATGCAGATAGCAGTATAAGTAAAGTTCAGTTTGTGCAATTACGCCTTTGACAAATAGTTGGCCATATTTTTATTGTTATCTTTTTATGTATCGTCGATCAAAATTAATAAGACACGTCATATCACATCATACCTACAGTACGTCAGCTTTTATGCATCACTTGGAAAAATAATATAAGGTAGTGAATCGATTACAAATAAATTTTGCTTGTTTTATTAGTTATAATATATAGAACAGCTCTGTACGAACACACGGAGCGTTGGGCGCTCCCCTCGCTGAGCACCTTGCCCGGCGGGAGATCTCCCCTTTTACTTCATTGCTTTGGCGTCACATCACAGGCTTTGCATTGCTGCATAAAAGCAAATAAATGAGAGGATGGTACCAACCCATGCTAATTACTAATCAGAAATTAATGATCTACCGGCCAGGTTATTAAAATATTTTTAAAGGATTATTTGAATTAATTATTTCTATATTAATAATTATTTTACGCAGGCTCGACGACTTCCAGCCTCCCGAACAAGCCGGTTCAGAAATAGGCTTTAGCACCATAGACCATACATACGCTTCGGCAAATTGTACAGAAGACCGAAGAGTACAATCTGCCACTTTGTCTTGCGTCTTCGGCAAATTGTACAGAAGACCGAAGAGTACAATCTACCACTTTGTCTTGCGTATGTGGACTATGAGAAAGCCTTTGATTCCGTCGAAATTTGGGCGGTACTGCAGTCCTTTCAGCGGTGCCAAGTTGACTGTCGGTATATCGAAGTACTGAAGTGTTTGTAAAGTAGGGCTACGATGGCTATCCGAATGCAGAATCAGAGTACGAAACCTATCCAACTGCAGAGAGGTGTAAAACAGGGTGACGTAATATCCCCGAAACTCTTCACCGCTGCATTGGAAGACGTTTTCAAGCTACTGGACTGGAAAGGATACGGTATTAACGTCAATGGCGAGTACATCACTCACCTTCGATTTGCCGACGATATAGTCCTTATGGCAGAATCGCCGGAGGACCTAAGTATAGTGCTCAATTACCTCAATAGTGTCTCCCAACGTATAGGTCTTAAGATAAACATGGACAAAACAAAAGTCATGTGTAACGTCCATGTCACACCTATGCCGGTAGTTGTTGGGGGCACTAAGCTCGAAGTTGTTGACGATTATGTTTACCTGGAACAAATAGTCCGACTAGGTAATTCCAACTTCGACCGAGAGATCAGTCGACGGATTCAACTCGGCTGGGCAGCGTTCGGGAGATTACGACACATCTTTTCAGGCATACCTCAAAACCTAAAAACTAGATTGTACAACCAGTGCGTGTTGCCAGTGATGACCTATGGATCTGAGACGTGGTCCTTCACTGCTGGCCGTATGAGGAAGCTCAAAGTCACTCAGCGAGCTATAGAGAGGGCTATGCTCGGCGTTTCTCTGCGTGATAAACTTATAAATGAGGATATCCGCAGTAGAAACAGAGTGGCCGACATAGCCCAACGGATTAGTAAGCTGAAGTGGCAGCTTGCTTTACACACTAAATGTGTGTGTGTGACGACCTGGTAAGAAATGCAGGAAGTCAATGGATACAGGTGGCTCGGACCCGTGCCTTGTGGCGTCCCTTGAGAGAAGGCTATGTTCAGCAGTGGACCTGTGAAGGGCTGTAATGATGATAGTTATTTTATCGTGAATTAAATATATGCGCTATTTATAGTTTACCACAATGCTTGTACTGTGTTTAAGTTTAAAGTTAGTACCTATCTGTATCGTGCAGAGATTTTTTTTACCTCAAGCAAATATTTTATATGATTTTATAAATTAATTGCCCACCTTCTATTTAATTTCTTTCTATCGCCTCTTACGACACCCATGGCATGATAGGGTTGATGGATTCTCCTATATCGCGGCAATTACTTTATTAAGACAACATACTCACAACAATACAAAAAGTAGGTAATAATTTACAAAATGTAAATGTCTGCTTATACATACAGCGTGTAATACGAAAATACATACAAAATAAAAAACAAAAATAAAGTTACATTGTATACTTTTCTAAATTTTGATGACATGGATACATGCAACAAGTTCGAAAATAAAAACAGAGTGTACAAAAACTTTATCCTGTTATTTTCGAACTGCATTGTTGATTGCCCCGCCGTATTTTAATAGTTACGTTAATAATTGACCATGAGTTTCAATATTTTTATAAAGTCTAATATTCTACTTGATTATTCTCTATTCTATTTGATAATATGAACGAAAATATCGTATTATCGGTTTTCGTATTATTGGTACTGGGATTAGTTGTGCAGGCAATTGAGGGAGTGCGGGAGGTGCTCTTCAAACAAGGTAAGACACTTTTTTTATTATATACCCGGATCTTAGTTATTTAGTTTTAACATTTTTACATAATATATTTCCGCAAAGTAACTCCAAATTCCATTAATTTTTTTTATTAAAAGTTTAATTTTTAACCCTTTCGAGTGGACTATGTAATATCGCAAGTGGCGTAAGTGGCGGTGGCGGAAGCAGCCCGGAGTAAAGAAGATGGCGGTGTTTCCCCCCGTGCCTCAGAAAGCACGTAAAGCCGTTGGTCCTGCTAATCTCTCTCCGATCGTGTCGGCTTGCCGTTCCATCGGACTATGAGAGTGAGGCACTATAATCCTGTCCTGCCCAGATAGATGGCTAGTCTCCGCTAAGGCTGGGTGCCGTGACTGAAATGGGTCTGGAGGACGTTATCGTAAGTTCAAATTAACAACTAGAATGTCATTTAAATAGTTATATTAAAATCATCATCTCCGTTAGTAGATCAATTAATATCAAGATTTTAATGTTTCCAGTAAAAGTAGAAAGTACTCTAATGCATCTTTTAAAAGAAATTTTTAAATAGTGTTATGAATCTAAAATTATATAATCTCTTAATTATAGTAATAAACAGGAATCGTTGCTATTAAATATTTTAAACAAGAAACCCGCAATAAAAATGGTTATATAAGTTTCATTACCACTCGATCAATTTAATTATGCCCAAAAGTCCTGGAGAGTTAAATATAAATGAACGAATATAAATAGCAAATATTACGTTTTCATCGTAAATTATTCCCACAAACATGAGTTAATCCAAAAGCTTTTAATTCTGGGCTGTTCATTGATTTTTAAAGCGAGAGAAATTCAAGGAAAATTCAATTTTCAGTTCAATTTCTAAAGAAAATTCGAATGAAAATTGATTATAGATTATATAGATTTATCTTTCGATGTGTATTCAATTTCCAGTACTTAATGGCGATTTTATATCCATAATCAACCTAGACACATCTCGCGTCTTTACTTGCACTGCTAGTTGCATATCATGCTAAGGTACAAGTTAGAGCCGCCTGGCAGCTTACTTTACACATTATCGTTCTCATCATCATCATTGCAGTCTGTCAAAGTCTAATGTTGAACATAAGCCTCCGTCATAGTTTGCCTCTAAGATATATATGCCCCATAATTGCAAATTTGCCTCGCTTGTCAGGCGAATGACAACCTTAGTTTTTATTACTTTGAGTTGATAATGGTCGTCACCATTAATCTTTGTTTTATTTTTCAGGATGATCAGAAGAGATAACTACTATTTTTTTTTATAAAATTGAAGTAAGAATTTCTTATATTTACGCGAACACTACACATTTAAATAAAACTAGTTTTACGGATTTTATCGCGTATTAACTTATTTTATATTCCGACGTCGATTCTTCACATAGCTGATGAAGAATCGACGTTCTGGGAAGTCTGCAGTCTGTGAACATGTACAGGATCGCCCCCGTCACTACATTAGATTTGGTAGACCACAAATCCTCGCTAAAGAACACCGATTCTTTCCAAGGATGATTCGCGAGGCTATTGTCAAAAAACATTCTTATTTCAATAGAGAAGATGGCTGGGTACTACCATCTGCTTGGGATCCTATAATTAATAAAATTAAATCCCAAGCGCATACAACTGCAAGACTTCAAGATACTGTAAGTTCATACTGCGTAGATCGGAACAAAAGTTAATAGCTTTTAATCTGGAGGTAACCGTGGTTAACTATGACATTGGGACGTCAAAACCTCAGTCCCTCCGTGACCATGGGTGCTGTAAAGTACTCGAAACGTCAGGATATAAAATAAGTTAATATACGCGATAAAATCCGTAAAACTAGTTTTATTTAAATTGAAGTAAGAAAGCAAATTATAGGCTACCTGGTGGTAAATGGCTGCAGCTGCATAGATATCTGCCATCAACTTCAAATAAAGGAAGCTACAGATGCGCTCTTGCCTCTGAGGACTAAGATGGAATGTCTCACAGCCTGTTATTATACTGGCTCTCTATACCCTTCCAGATCTGAGCATTTAGTGCACGCACTGCTATTTGGCGGTAGGAATAGGTAAAAGAAGAAAAAAAAGTCCTATCACCTAGCAGATATAATCGTCATACTATTAGCTGAGGTCAATATCACTATCATTGTATTTGTGCGTATAAACACTTCTGCCAATATTTTTAATTCCGAATTATGATAATTTTTAGGTAAGTAAATAATTATTAGAAGAAAAAATATTTTTTAATGTAACAGTTACAAACGAGCACACAAAGTGCATCTAATGCTAAGTGAATGCTGTAGCCCAACAACACCAACGATTACTCAAAATGTTTTGGAACCCTGAGGACTAAGTTGGAATATCAAGTTACTATTAAAATAATACAAAAAGATAATAATTCTAAAGCGTGGCTGCCACGTAAAACTATTTGTTTTCTTAATAAAAAAAAAATGTGTGAATACAAAAGTATTTTAACCTTTAAGTGACATTTTGGGTGTTAGTAATCCAAATATATGTCCGCTCAAAGGCAACCCACGTACGAAAATGTAATTTAGCAACTAAAATATTATCTTTCTTTCGTTTTTAGGTGACATACATACAGAATTGAAGAGTTATGCTACGTTTTTGAATTTATTAATATTTTATTATTATTGAACTAACGGATACCCGGCGTGTGCTACTACGCTAAAAAAAAGAAATACTTTTTTTATTTGTTGGAAAAAATGATTTTTTATTTATTTATTAACTTTTTTATCTTAATGCCTAATGCATTGTTTTAGTGGTCTTAAACCATCTTCGCATTATTGTCTTTCTAATGAAACCGGTTTGGGACACATTGGTTTCAAAGTTTATAACGGACATAGCTAGAAACAATTTTGTATTTTATATGATAGACATCGCAAGGTGTCTATAGGAAATAAAAGAAATATCTCATGGCTACCAATACATCGGCAAAGTTTTCTCTCTTACGCTAGACGTGGAAAACCGAACCGGTGACAAGGCGCAGCGTCAAGCTGCGAGACGTCGAGTACTATGATCGCCAATTCACCCAAGCTTAGCAATGGCAATCCTCGCTACACTCTTAACGGGAGCCCATTTCAACTGTGGGCTTTGAAGTGTTATCGAAGAAGATTCATGAAATTACTAATATTAACATTAATATTACACTGTACGCCGTGTAACTATAACGTAGGTGTTGAGAACAGAGCTCGAACTTCTGTAGCAGTACAAAGGGTCTTCGCTTCTTGTCATTAACGGTTCGAAAACTGCAGCCTTGAGCTGCTATTTACGCTGGTATTTTGTGAGTATGATCCTACCCGCTAGAGGAACCCATTCGTGCTACAACGAATATAGCTGCAGCATATCTCTACGATTTAATTATTTTATAACATTACATGGACATTAAACAGGATTACAAGAATAACAATAGAAAATATTACATGAAGGATTGCAATATAATATCTGCTCTTTTTACAGATGTAGATCTCTATAGCCAGCATCTTCTATATAATACTTTCCATCAAGTGAGCTATCAACAAATCTGTAGCTTTTTAAATTGGCTGAATTCTATATTTAAAAAAAAAGTTTTGTAGGAAAACATGCCGATACCGTTTTCTAATTACTATTATGAAGTTTAAATCATCACAATCGTTGCATCCTTTAAAGCACTGCTGAAATACACCCCCCTCCCCAGGAATGCCACAATACACTTATCTATATCCATCAATTCCTAAATCTCTTACAGGTCGTTTCACTCCATCTAGTTCTAAGTACGAGAATACAAGATTACAATACAAAATTTTTACCCATCATAATACGTTGGTACTAGTTTGTAACATGATGAAGAACAAAATTTGGTTAACCATAAAGCAATATAGCGACCAATAGCTGATTTATAGAAACTTTGACAATCCAAAATAACTACACAGTTGTGTTTTTAGCATTCCATGTTCGTATTATGTTACTACAAAAGCAAATATTGTGAAAATTGGTTCGAATAACATGTTATTAACTTTTCGTGAAACAATACAATTTCATGCGGTGGCGAATTCAAATTACTTTTAGTTCGAAAAAGCTGTTTTGTTTGTTCGGTTATAAAAAATCAAAGCGCATTCAGGTACAATGTAAAGTAAAAAGAGTAAAAACATAATAGACCAGACCGAATTCAAGTTGGATATAACTAACGTTCTGAGGCCTACATTTCCTTAAAGTATTTATCATTTTGCTGATTTAAATTATTATTTTCTGAGAGTCGCCTTTAGCTTCTCTGGCTATTTTGATTTGTTTTTGTTGTACAAAGAATAATTTCGTAAATAATATAATCGAGGCAGTCGAAAAACATAATGAACACGTATATTACGTTATTTATCATTTGTTGATTTAAATAATTATTTTTCTGAGTGTCGCCTTATGCTTCTCTGGCTATTTTTATTTGTTTTTTTTGTTGTACAAAGAATAATTTCGTAAATAATAAGTTATTATAATGTTTGGTATTTTTCCTGAAAAATACAATACAGAAAATGTAAAACACTTTAAAACAGAAATTCGAAAAGCTCAGAAAAAGCATTGACCTTTTCTTCAATTCTGTTTAACCCCTCTAAGTAAAAGGCGAAGAAAAGATTGGCTCATGAGCAAGTACTCTGTCTTACAGAATATACATGCAATATATATAGATAAAGAAGAAATTAATATAAAGTTTAAAAAATTATAACAGAATTTATCATGAGCTGTGATGATGCCAGTGAAAATACTAAGTCCATTCATGAAATTATTTTATTGTCATCGTTTCTTAATACGTCAGCAAAATTTCAAAGTTGAAAGTGGGTGAACACTAAATTTTATAATTCCATTACAATTTAAAAACATCGCATTAGAACCAGGTAACCGACATAGCCCAACGGATTAGTAGGCTGAAGTGACAATGGGCCGGCCATATAGCTCGAAGAACCGACAAGCGATGGGAAGAAACCTGGTAAGACATGCAGGACGTCGATGGATGAAGGTGGCTCAGGACCGTGCTTTGTGGCATTTTTTGGGGGTGGCCTATGTTCAGCAGTGGGCTTGTGAAGGGCTGTAATGATGATGATGATTACAATTTTAACATTACATTACAATACATACATGCATACATATAGGTGAAGTTATTAAAATGTGTGTAAAAAAAAGGTATAATTTATGCGGGGTAGTATAGGTTTGCTTCAAAATTTGTAATTGAAAACATAAAAGTAGGCAAATATTTAAATAATTGAAATGTCATATCGAGAAATATGAAATATTCTCTTAATTAAATATTTGCTTTAATATAACGGCAAAGCTACTTTAATAGACTTATATTGACAGGATCAAAATAAAGATGAAAGTAGATACGTATATTTTGCCTTTCTTTAAAACTTCGATTATCGGATTTCGCCGAATTATTATAAGTAGTTGCTATTATTTCCTAGGGGAAAAGATGAAACAACTTAATATTATGTACATTACAATTCATAAATAAAATATTCCAGTTCAAAAAGTATTTTCTCTTATTTGTCGCAGGTATTTTAAATTGGATGAATTTACAAAAACATTCTACCTCCTCTCATCCCGTGGATGTCGTACGAGCCAAAACGAAATGAAATGAAATGAAGATTTATTTGCTTTGAAAAAGGGTACATTTAGGTGGTTATTATAAATTGTAATTCAGCTTTTCAGCCATCTATAATAGCATGCAAATACATTTTTATAATTCAGTTTACTATATTACAATACAAAATTCAATTAAAATATTTATCGGCATGTCATCGTTTACAAATTGCAATACTAATACAAATACATACAAATTTAAATATAATTAAGATTAAATTCAATAAAAATACATAATTAATGTTGTGTCACATCATGTCAAATTTAAGTAGTCATTCACATTATAAAAACAATGTTCATTTAGCCACATGTAAAGGCGCTTTTAAATCTATTAAGGTAAGTCTTTTATATTTTGGGTACTATTAAATAAGAATACACATCCAGTAGCAGTTTTTAATTCGAGCACTCTTGGGTATAATTTCAGCAGCAAGTCTGCCACCATTTCTGTTGTGTGTAAATCTCTTTCCTTGTCTGAAATAATACATGTTTTGTTTTACAAACTTTGCAATTTCAAAATGTACAGGCATGGGAGGTAGTATTTTCAGAGATATAAATAGCGATTTGCAAGCTCATCGGGTGCAGTGCCACATATTGCTCTAATACATTTTTTGGGCAATGAATGCCTTTTTTGCATCTGTGCTATTACCCCATATAATGAGTCCATGTATCGCAGAACGGATTCCACATAAACAAAATACGCAGTAAGTGCTGTATTTTTGTGGCTACTTTTTAATTTGTAAAGTGCGTACGAAAATCTATTTATTTTTACAAACATTTTCAACTTGACATTTTACAATTTAGTTTTGATCTATCCATATACAGAATTTTGTCATATTTGTACTTTTTAGGTTTTGTCCTTCAAAATTAATGTTCATTGTTTGGTATAATATGTCATTGAAATTTATAAAATAAGTTTTGTCAAGATTTATAATTAGATTATTAATTTTAAGCAATTCTATTATTGTTTTACTGTACTATTAATGTCATTAATACGGTCTTTTAGTGATTGTTTACCATCTGTTTTCACTATTACAGATATGTCATCAGCGAATAAAATGCATTTGTGTTTAGTTACATCCGGGAGATTATTTATATAGACCAAGAACAACCGATAGAGGAAAATACCATAAAAGGAGACCTTTAGGCCTCCTACGGATGGCATAACCATCCCAGTCATCGTCAGATCAAAAATACCCAGGTCTGTGATGGGCATCAGCATTACAAGTGCGATGTGTCTGGCACTGCGATCGCCAACCCGCTTGCCCAGCGTGGCGATTGAGGACAAATCCTCCATGAATAGCACCACAAAATATGGCGATCATGGTAACGGTGGGGCAGGGTGTGAAAATAATCCCAGGGAGGACAGGTTACCACCAAAACTAGACTTGGCGACGTGTAATGGACGGACTCTGCGGCAAGACGGAAAAATTTATGAACTGGAAGCTGAGCTGGAAAATATAAGATGGCATATTGTAGGGTTAAGTGAAGTCCGAAGAGAGGCGGATGACACACTTACCGCAATCGGACCATCTGCTCTACTTTCAGGAGGTAGACGGCCTTTCCCAAGGTGGATGCAATATGTTTCCTCGTTCAGAGGATCCTCACTAACAACAATGTAGAAATCTCCAGTGTGTCGACATGGGTAGCATACCTAGTACTAAAGTTATCAAGAGATACTCTCTGAAGATCGTACAAGTTTATGCCCCTGACCTCGGCACATTCGGATGATGAAGTTGAAACTGTTTATGAAGACATTTCTAGGGCCTTACATAACACCACTAAGGCCCACTACAATGTTGTTATCAGGGATTTAATGCCAAGGTGGTGTAAACACACCAACGCTTCCAACTAGAACTTAAAAACCGATTCGATGCCTTGAAACCCACCTTGGATAATGATTTCTTATATTTACGCGAACACTACACATTGAATAAAACTATTTTACGGATTTTATCGTTGTTTAATTTTACTAATTTTGATTCCCGACTTTTCGGTGCTTTACCCATGGTCACGGGGGGGACTGAGGTGTTTGACGTCCCAATGTTATAGTTAGCCCGGCTACCTTCAGTTTTTTGAATATTAACTTTTGGTCCGATCTACGCAGAATGAGCTTACAGTATCTTGAAGTCTTGCAGTGGTATGCTTGGGTTTGGATTTAATTTTGTTAATTATAGGATATTTTATATAATTATTAATATTCAAAATACTGAAGGTAGCCGGGCTAATTATGACATTGGGACGTCAAACACTCAGTCCCTGACCATGGTGCTGTAAAGCACCGAAACGTCGGGAATCAAAATTAAAATTAAACGCGATAAATCCAAAAATAGTTTTATTCAACCCACCTGGATATTGACGAGGATCTTATCAGCGTGATCAAGATCTAAAGGGATAAGGGCGACAGGTTTAGTAGCAAACAACATATGGGCCGAAAGTTCTCAGATGAGACACTTCAGCTTATGAAAGAAGGCGTAAGTTAACAACAGCAACGCCATCGGAAGAAGTGATATTAACCAAGCTTGAGGAAAGCTGTGAGTGGGACCTGCATCGCTCTGGTTGAATTACGATACAAGCGGCGATAGAGGCGAAACAAGGGATCCAAAGTATATGCTCAGGGGCTTGGGAGAAGTCACATTGCAAGACTGCAGACGCATGATGGCAAAGTCCTCACGACAAAGCCTAAGGTTCTTTCTGAGATCGAAGAATATTATGGCAAACTATATGCCTCACATAAGCCAGAACCTTACCCTAAGTCGACCCTTGCTAAAGAGCTCTGTCAAGTTTTTGACTGCATCTAACGAGATGGGCGAACTCCAAAGGCGTTGAGCAGAAGCATTACAGTCTTGTTTAACAAGAAAGGTGACAAAACTATGCTGATAAATTATCGACCCATCTCGCTTCTGAGCCACGTCTATAAGTTGTTTTCGAGGGTCATCACAAATCGACTAGCGCGAAGACTTGACAACTTTTAGCCTGCAGAACAGGCTGGGTTTCGGGAGGTTTGGCACTATGACCACATTCACAGTGCGGCAAATAATACAGAAGACAACAGAGTATAATCAACCCCTGTGTCTTGCATTTGTGGACTATGAAAAGCCTTTGACTCCATCGAAACTTGGGCTGTTCTGGATTCACTGAAGCGGTGCCAAATTGCCTGGCGGTACATTGAAATGCTGAGATGCCTTTACAACACCAGTACGATGTCCTTGCAAGTACAAGACAGTCAAACAAAACCAATCCAGTTGTATCGCAGGTGAGACAGGGGATGTTATATCCCTAAACTGTTTACAAATGCACTGGAAGATGTTTTTAAGACGCTAGATTGGAAAGGACACGATATTAACGTACATCTCATACTTACGCTTTACTTATGATATCGTCGTCATGGCAGAATTGCTGCAAGAACTTCAGGACGTGCTGAATAGACTGAATGAATCCTCCCGAAGTGTTGGTCTGTGTATTAATTTGAACAAGACAAAAGTTATGTTCAACGATCACGTCATGCCAGTTCAATTACTGTTGATCGTGAAATTCTTGAAGTTGTCCAGGAATATACCTTCCTCGGGCAGATATTGCAACTAGGTAAGAATAACTTCGAGAAGGAAGCCGATCGGAGGATTCAGTTAGGCTGAGCATTATTTAAGCTCCGTCGGGTTTTCTCGTCGCCATACCACAAAGTCTGAAGACAAAATCTACAACCAGTGTGTCCTGCCCGTACTCACTTACGGTGCCGAAACGTGGACACTGACAATACGTAAGTACTCAAAGTCGCTCAGTGAGTGATGGAAGAGCTATGCTCGGAGTTTCTCTGGTTGATAAAATTCGAAATGAAGAAATCCGCCGGAGAACCAAGATTACTGATATAGCCTTCCGTATTTGTAAACTAAAGTGACAATAGGCTGGCCACGTCTGTCGCAGAAGTGACAACCAGTTGAGTAGACGTGTTATGAAGTGGAGACCGCGTCTAGGCAAACGTAGTGTGAGACCAGAGTGGCTGGTAGTTACTGAATGCGTGTAGCCGAAGATCGGGCTAAGCGGTGCGCCTTGGGAGGCTTATGTCCAGCAGTGGACTGCCGCAGGCTGATAATGATGATGACGCAAAAACTTAATTTGGATCAGTAATTATGAGATCATTATTTATGCTAATGTTTAAATTATTCATATCAATAAGTTTTGGAAATACAATGAAATTCTAGGATAAGTATATGTAAAATGTTTTATTTGTCAACGTAATTGCCTTTTAAGCTAATACACCTTGAGTAGTGTTTTGCAAGTTGGTTAATTCCTTAGAAAAAATGCTTGATCTCAGGACTCGAAAAAGGCCTCTACAGTACATATCTCCTCATCATCGCCGTCAAATTTTATACCACACGCAAGTGCTTTTCAGGTGAAAATCTCTCAGAGCTAGGTCTAGAAAATATGGTGAGTGCTGGATCAACTAAATCCAGCAGTTCGGATGGCAGCGCCTGCAGCGCAGATCGATGGGCAGGGCATTATCATGATGAAAAGCATTCCAGCAAGCAATTTTCCTTGACGTTTATTCTTTAGTTAATCGTGTAGTTTTTTGATTAATGATGCGTAGGTAATCTCCGCTCTCCTTTACTTACAAAGTCGATCATTACTATGCCTTCCGCATCCTAGAAGACAGAGGCCAGACAGAGGATTCAAAAAATTGAACGCATTTCTATAACTCATTGATAAGTGTCCTATTCCGAAAACTTATTGATCAACCTATTATAATTTCTATTATTTCACTAGGTTGGTCAATAAGTAAAAATATTTATAAAAGTAAAATGTCTTTCATTAATAATTACTTGCATTCTATTATTAATAAAATATTCTATTATATATGACACGGAATCATAAACATTCTGTTTTACACATCGTTAAAGAATTTCTTTCCGGACAAAGAAATGTTGCAAGTAAATGTTTGTTAAACATAAACTGAAACAAACAGAAAGAGTGTTGCAAAAAGGACTCCTACAGCATATTCTTACCGAGAAAGTAGAATATTCTTTTTACTGTTAAGTTTTGAAATTTCCGTTTTAAAACATATACCTTTGCGGTTGAATCGCGGCATTATAGCAATTTCTTTAAGTAAAATGGAATTATGTTTTCAAAAGTTTAAACCAGCTCATAATTTTTCTAGAATTCGAACATTTACTTCTCTATTTATAACATTTTCCTAATAATTAGCATCTCTTTATAAAGAAATAAGTTACTGAGGTTTCTTCTGAGTTGACTGACGACTTAAAAGCGATTATAAACAAGTTTAAATAGGCTTTATAGCAATGTGGCGGAGTCTCAAAATTGTTTAGTACATATTAAAAAAATAGACTTTTTGCTTAGTCGCTAGCGCTCGTCGTAAATTTCACAGTATGTGAACAGCCTAAGTTCGATTTCCGCCGGCATTAATACAATTTTAATTGCAATTTTAAATGCTGAATTTAGAACGTGGAAGTGTAACAAATAAAGTTACAGCCTGTTTACGTCCCACAGCTGGACAATGGCCTCCTCTAATTTCCGAGAGGTTTTAGGGCAAGAAACACTGTCCCAATGAGTGTTCAAATTTTCAAAACTTTTATTTGCGTCAAACATGGTAAATACAGGTGTTAATTACATTTGTGGCAAACATGTTTCACCGCTTATATAGAGGCATAAAAATATCAAATTTAATTCTATGGCTAATTCAGTTACTCATTATTAAGTTATTAATTACAACATTTTGAAAGATACATTGAAATTAAAATTTGTATATAATTACTCATAAGATAATTATTAATTATTATTAAATAGAATAGAAATATAAGATAATTATTAATTATTATTAAATAGGATAAAAATGTCAAAATAATTGTTAATTATTATTAAATAAAATAAAATGTCCATGATTTGTGAAATCATAGTGGTTCATTTGTCAGATTTACAATCTAGAAATTTTTGACGCTATAAAAGTACTTTCTGCAAGAAGATCATAGAGGCCTTTTTAAATCTTGAGAAGATAGTGCTTTAATATGCTGGGGAATTTTATTATATATTTTGACACATATATATACAGCTTTATTACATTTAGATAGTCTAGGAAGTGTGTCGATTACAAGTTTTCAGGGTATCTGTTGCTTCGAGAAGATATATTTTGCTTTAGTAAACAGATGGTTGTGTTGTTTGACTAACAAACATATTTCATATATGTAGAGTGAGGCAATGTCAATAACTTAGCTTGTTGAATAAAGGTCTACATGATGTTGACAGAACATGTCTTGATGATGATGTTGATGATGATGTTGACGAACATGTATTCGAAAATTTTTTTGTTTCTAAACATGAAGATTTACTCTCGATGTTTTGCATCACCGCTGAGCACGAGATAAATCAGCACTTAAAATTGCAAGTAACAATTTAATTGGTGCCGACGGGGATCGAACCCGGGTTGCCCGTGTACTGTGAAATTTATAACGAGTGCTTACCCTGAGCTACTAAGTATAATAAATACTACAACTCAAACAACCGTCAAGTAACTGTTAACAAAGTTGATGTAAAATGTGCACGTTAAATTTTAAATTTGAAAACAATTTTAAAGTGAAATACTTATTACACATGCAATTAAAGTGTTTAATTCGACGCACGTATTTGTAGTACCGTAATTTAACCAAACAGTGGGGAAACAGCAGGGGACTTATGCTACCGTGACTGTAATACCCTTGAATTATACTAATTACAGTCATTAGCTAAAGCTAAGCGAATGTGAATCGTGTTACAGAAATTGTATGTGTTTTAAGTTTTATTATATTAAGAATAATATAAGGGTAGATTTACATGTGGAAGGAAATTTTACTACCCTTTAAGTAAAACCTATGCTAGCAAAAGTAGCTACTACGAGAAATAGTTCCTTCTTATTGTATTACTTTTGATAAATAACATTACCATATCATTCATTCCATACATAAAAGTATAAAGTAAATTTCACAGTACGCGAGAAATGCAGGATCAATTCCTGCCGGCACAATTAAATTATTAATTGTAATTTTAAGTGTTGTTCTACGTTCTCGTCGGTGAACAAAAACATAATCGTAGGCAACATGCCTGGGAAGAAAACCATTTCGAAGAAATAATATTATAAGTTAAGCAATAGGAATTGGGGTAGCGCCACGACTTTGTCCTGTTATTTAATTATTTCAGATATGACAGAGGACTACTGTAAAATTATTTACCTTAGAAAAAATCAATTGTCTAATCCTTGGACACTCAGTAGTGCAGTAAGTAAGTATTTGTTTGTGATATTTAGGGTGGAAGATTCTAATAGCGGACGGAATACAGGAACATTCTTTGCATATACTACAGTACATACATAATTATTTCGCAGTATTAGGCCTCAGTTCAGTTGTAGATAATAGTTAGCTACAATGGGACTTTCATAGAGAAACTATCCGTTATATTTTCATTGATTTTCTTTAAACTAAATCAATGTGTGGTAGTGAGTTATAGAATTCATCATTTTATGCGTAATAATGTCGTTTCTTTTTCTTTTTAACTATTTAATAAAAAATACTAAGTTTTCTTTTGTATCGTAGAGGTGGTTTACATACATAAGTTGCATAAGGAAAAACATCAGGCCTGGGCAAAATTATTTGTAGGCCATACAAATCATAATCATAATCATAATCATAATCTTTATTGCAATCAAATGGTAACAATATATAATAGTCCGCATTTGAACCCGGTTTGGGCGTAGCAATTATAATAAATTAAATTACATTATTGAATATTATTATTAAATTACATTATTAGATTAACGTTATTAAGTTACACTATTAGATTACATACATTATTAAGTTTCATTTTAAATTAGGTACTTATACAATATTGGATAAATTATTGAATATTCTATAAATTCAATTTAATTAATAATCCCAATGTCAAGTAAATAAAGATCAATAATAATAATAATAATTAAAAGAAAATATATAGAATAAAATTATATAGTAAATTAAATAAAACAATAGTTATTGAAGAATAATTAAATAAAATAGGCAGGCCGAAATTATCTACACAAATTAAATAACATTTGTATGAAAAATTACTTAAATTATAGAAACATTTTTCAATTAAATATAATTTTAATTTTGATAAAAATAATGTAGTATCCGTTATAATGTAGTATTTGGAAGGTTATTGAAAATTTTCACTGTCATACAGTTGGGACTAGAGCTATGTAGTGCGAGTGTAGATTTCGGCAATATTAGCCTATTTTTATTCGGTCTAATTAAGTATTTGTAATTTGTTTCGCTTAATTTGGTAAATAGTTCTGGGTGGTTTTTTACAAATTTGCATGTTTCCCAAATATAAATAGATGTCAAAGTCAAAATTTTAAACTTTATAAAATGAGGCCTACAACTTTCTGGAATTTTTATATTTGCCAAAATTCTTATAAATTTTTTTTGGGTTTTAAATAATTGCTGCGCATCAGTACTATTTCCCCACAATATGACACCGTATGATAGCCACGAAGATATGCGTAATATGCCGATAGGGCACTGGGGACATCTGTGGTTTTCTTTATTTCACGTAGTGCGTATGTGAACCTGGATAGCCTACTCTTTACTTTATTTATATGGGCTTTCCAGTTTATATGGCAGTCAATTTCCAGGCCTAACAAGTTGAAGTTTTCAACAGTTCCTATAGGTGTTTTATTATAATTAAAAGCTATACTTAGAGGTGATTTTTGAACTGGTCGGAATTGCATAATTTTGGTTTTATTAAAATTGATTTCTAGGTTGTGATATGTCAGCCAATTTGTGACCTGATTCAATACATGATTCAATTTATTATTTAAATTCTGGTCTTTTGTATGTGAAATAAGAATAGAGATGTCATCTGCAAATATAACAGAGGTTTCACTCAATACCCTAGGTAGTTCATTTATGTAAATTATAAATAGCAAACATCCCAAAACGCTGCCTTGAGGGATGGAGCAGTAAGTGTGGATTGCGTCAGATTTAACGTTGCAGATTTCGCCAGTGTCATGGTTATAATGCACTATCTCTACATATTGTTTTCGGTTTTCTAGATAAGATTTAAACCATTTGAATGCAGTATCACGTATACCGATGTCATATAACTTCTGTAACAGTATTGGTGGGTATTGTACTCTATCATAGGCTTTGGACATATCTAATAATATACCTACGGCGTATTTCTTTTCATTTAGAATATCAAGTACTTTTTGTATATATTTGTATACTGCAAGTGTAGTTGACCGTTTCTTCCTAAAACCATTTTGTGAATTATCAAACAGTTTAAATTTTTACAGAATGCATAAACTCTATTTGACATTGCTTTTTCGAAGATGTAGGTAACATTGCAATTGGTATATAATTTGTAGTGTCTGTTTTGTATCTTTTTATGTATAGGTTTTACTAGCAGTTTTAATTTATCTGGGAACGTTCCTTCCGTAAAGATTGGTTGACTAAAAACTAAATGGAAAAGTTAATGAATCAACACATTTTTTATTAATTTCGGTGGTAATTCATCTATTCCATAACTATTTTTATTTTTAGTTTTTGATAATATTACTAATTCCTTCCGGTTTAACAGGACATAAAACATAGTATTTAGTGTACTTGTATTTTTAAAGGATAGTATTTGTTGAGATGGTATGTTTGCTTGTGGGATGTGGCCAACTGTGTAAAATAATTTGCTACCCTTTTTGGTTCTGATACATATTGTTTGTCCACTAAAATTTCAATATTTTCTTTTATTTTATTTGTTGTTTTATTAGTACGTTCCTTTATAATGGCCCACATACATTTTACCTTATTATCAGATTGTTTTAATCTATTTGCATAATCTATTCTTTTGGCCTTATTTACTGCTTTTTTCAGTATTTTTTCATATGTTTTATAGTGTTTTTTTAAATTCGGGTTCTTTGTATATGAAGTTAGGACTTTTAAAACTCTTTTATTTTGACTTGAAATTTTGAGGCCTTTTGTTAACCAATGGGTTTTTTGTCTTGCTCTTATAATAACGGTTTTTTTAGGAATGCATTTATTGCAAATTTTGTAATATGTCATGAAATATATCATAGTTTTCATTAAGGCTTTTTTCGACATTTAGAATAGTACGCCAGTCTATAAGTGAAAGCTGAGATTTAAATTCATTGATGTTTTTCTCGTTAAAAAATCGTTTTGTAATTACCCAAGGAATTTTTTTTATTTTTTTGTTTTCGGTATTTAATTTGATCATAGTTCCTTTGTGGTCTGAGAATCCTAAATCTGCAACATAAACTTTTAACTCCGCTAAGGAGGTTAATGAAGATAAGGTCTATGCATGTGACTGAATTCAGTCACATGCATAGACCTTATTGTAATTCAAGTGACTCGAGTTGGCTCCTTTATAATTTGAATAAAATTATACTCTAACATAAAGTTTAGCAGAAAGTTTGATTGTTGTGATTCCTTTAAAGTATTCACGTTAAAGTCACCTCAATTATAATTCGTTTTTGTCATGTTTTCTACTTAAATATTCTAATAATATTTTCATCTGTGTGTAGAAAACTTCGCTCTCTATATTCAGTACAAACTAACAATAATAATATTTAATTTGGTGATTTCCACAGCACAAAGTTCCATTACATACTCAATGGAGAAGCTACTCACATCTTTTATTTCTATGTATTCTAAATCATTTTTAGTATGATGCATACCCCACCTCCTGTGGTTTTTCTCGGCAAAAGAGGTTGCTATATGATAGTTTTGAAATACAACTAATTCTAGTTTATAATTAGACAGCCAAGATTCCGAAATACAAACTGCGTGTGGTAGATTTTGTTCTAAATAGGTTTCAGGAGATGGGTTTTATTGAATAGACTTTGCATATTTTGGAACAGAAGGTTTACATTATTAATCGAATTTTTGGTGTTGAGTTTATGGTGTGGTTTGTTTCAGATACATTACAGGGCATTGTTTTTGTTATCGGTTTTATTAATATCATACCATAATTGTTGTAGTAATTTTAAATTTTGGAAGATTATTTTCATGCCAAGGTTATTTAACTTACCCAATGGTCTAGAGAACATAGTGTAATCATAACTTAACTCAAGATTAGAATCGAGAATAAAATAAGAATTTTGTACTTCTTTGTAGAGCAATGCATTAAATGTTTCGATCCTATTATTATAAATTTGGTAGTATCTTCCTAATTTAAAGGTA
Source organism: Parnassius orleans (assembly GCA_029286625.1). Taxonomy (NCBI): domain Eukaryota; kingdom Metazoa; phylum Arthropoda; class Insecta; order Lepidoptera; family Papilionidae; genus Parnassius; species Parnassius orleans. The sequence goes on along the minus strand of JAGSMP010001021.1, from coordinate 5,309 downwards.
GGTAAGCATATTATAACGTTCGTATTTTTATTTTTAACAAGGACTCTCTTAATTCTTGAACATAATTTTTATAATTTCCTTCGTTTAAAATCTTCTTCTCCTATTAATAGAATACAAAAGTCATTTTTCGAAAGATACTTCGCTTGACTACATAGATTGTCTAGAAGATTCATCATACCGACATTAGTTCTCAGGAAATGGCATATCATAGTTTTCGTCAGCAAAAGTTGCTAATGCTATGTTAATGACTTTATTACTTTTTTCTAGAAATATGTGTATTTTGCTGCTTTTATAATTTTCGTACTCTTCATACCTATTGTTTATCGTTAGATCCTTTAGTCTATTATTTAGTAAGCAAATCTCTTCTTTGCTTTTTGTAGTTGGTTTTGTAGTTCAACGATCATGGTTTCAAGTTCTTTTATATTAACAATATTTTCCTGATTACATATCGATGTCTTTACCGGAGCTATATTATTCTCGATAAAATTTAACTGTTTACCTTTCATGCGCTTAGGAATTTATTTTCAACATTTAATAGTGCGTTTGGTGAGCTAAAATTGTCTCTAGTTGTAATTTTAATTCATAATTTGAAACTTTTTCTCTAACATACTATTTTCGGCAAGTAATTTTCAATTTCAGCATCAGCAGATCTTAATTTTTTCTAATTCTTTGTTTTTCTCTTTCAGTGTATGTATATAATCATCATAATCATTTTTACTTAGTTTAGGATCAATATCAGGATAACTCCGATTCAACTTGACCGATTTGTTTATGTAATTTTCATCGTCAGTGTCGATTTCGTCTCCAGAAAGCGATTCAAATGAGTTTTCAGTTGAAATATTTGCTATAATCCTGTTGCGCATTCTTACATTTTCTCTAGGTGAAGTAAAATAATTTTTAGAAGGTTCTGTAACCGGAGATACTGGCTTTTGAATATTTTTCTGTAAATCCGTTCGACAACGGTCGCATTTCCATTTTTCTTTACTTTCTTTTTTCATTAAGCTGAATAAAGGATATGAAATATTTGCACATTCTAGGTCAAATATCATTTTGCAAGTTGAACATGTCATAGATTGTCTCTTTTTTACCTTTTTATGGCATTTTGCACAACTCTCCATCTTTAAGTGACCTCTAGTGTTGGGCTATAGTACTGCTTAGTTGAATAGGTTTGATTCTAAACTCTGATTTATATCGATGGTAGCAGCTGGTACAATCAGTCGCCGCTAGGTGACACTATTTACTTGATTTAGGCAGTTTTTATCTGATGTATAAGTATAGGTGTCATTGGTGGTAAATATTTTAGAACAGCTGATTAGTGAACTGAGTTCGTTTACACTTCATTTTAAATGACAAACTGATGAATTGATGTATTTTAATTAGTTTTTATTGCTTATTAAATCTCACTGACTTTTTGTTCTATTGATTATATAGTATCGCCGTTAGATGTCGCATATATACAACTTTATTGATGTAGCTTAATGCTCCTGCTTTATTTTCAGATCAAGTTAAGCTATTACATACAAAGATGTCACTGTTAAATTAAATATTATAACGGTTTGTTTTAAATATTACTACTATTTGGTATATGATTCTTCTTTGTTACTATTTCACAATTTGAAATTTTTCACAATTCACACTTTTTCTTAATTTTGCACTTTACATTTTTATATTACATCTAGCACTATACGTGGGTTTTATTATAAAACTTTGTTTATATTGACACGAGTTTTAAATAAGGTAACATAAATGTTTCTTTTCATATGAAATAATATATTTGTTTTGAGTCACAATCACGTAATATTTCTTTAGATAACACTTACACTAATAGTTTATGTAACAATTACTGTTTTAATACAAAAATAGGAACGAAATTATAACAATATATTTTTAAACTTAAAATAACACGGGGCTGATATGAACTTGGCAAAGCGCCTCTCACTCTTAAATACTTGTTCCATGCAGTTCTAACCCGGGGCTGACTAACTCAATGCTAAGCCACTACGCCACGTAACCACATGAGTAAAGATACCGTACCGTTTCTCTACTCATGTGACAGAAACTGTCTATGACGTTCCGTGGATGATAGTGACAAGCCTTTATCTAACAGAAATGTAGTGTTCATTATAAGCAGATGACGTAGAGCAAGATATATGTTTTTATACATTTTATTTTACATTAACATTTTCAATTCTTGTCCAAATGTTTTACTAGAGTAATTTCAAACAAGGATAATATAAAATGTGGTCTAGCAAATTCCAACAGAAATAAATGCTGGAAAATAATAGGTAAATTAAAATACTTTGTAATTCCATCCCAATTCTAATTATGTGTAATATCGTAAAATTCAATTGCGGAGGGCAAACATAAGGGTCCCTTCATTACCGCATCTCTTTTGTAAATAGGTGGCGGCTTTGTTAATGGGTTACGTATCCATTCACATACTCATATCAAATGACAAAATTTAACCAGTTACTGAGGTCGTTATTGCCATTTATTTTTATACTGTAAAAGACATTTAAACATAGGCATTGTAAGTTTTACACATGGTAGAGCCACGCTACAGCTATTTTATAGTTGTAGCTCGAATGGGTCAGCTCGACCTGGGAAGGACCACGCTCTCACTAAATACCAATGTAAATAAATTTAAATTAATAATTTAAGCCTATTAGTAATTTTTATTTATTCATTACAGCCTTTTGATATGCTAATAATTTAATTTTCATGCTTATTCTAAATAATTATAAAAAAGTAGGGACTAACACAGCATTATGAATTGCCATACGTGTCTTTATTGACACATTCTGAATTCCCACAATATCAATAGAGTGAAAAGCTTCATTTACTCTGTTTACTGCAATCATGTTTTATTTCTTTTGTGTTTTTTTTAAAATAATGATTAAAATATGAGCAGAGATATCATTGTTTGTGATTTTAAAGGATTTTCCGTGAATATAATTGGCAGTAGCTTTGCTGAAGTTCCATTTCGCAGTGCCGTCGATTTCAAATCCCTTTATGAGATTTTGTTTTGAAAGCTTATTTTCCGTTCACGTGAAATGTGAGAAAGAAAGGATTTTACTTTAAAACAATAAAGAATGGATTTATTTTATGAAAAAAAGATTGTAAAAGAGAAGAAGAAGACGAAGTTGTGACTTGTAATATAATTAATTTTCTTTCCTTACAGCCTATTAAATGTCCACTGCTGAGCACAGACCACCCCATAGTTGCCATTTGGACTACTACGCCTATGCACGCGTAAAACTGGGGCTGGTAACCAATGTTTACGCGTTTAATCTTTTAACATAGTATTAGTACCGTGAATGAGGGTAAAAAATAAATGAAATCCGAACAAATGAAGGTATAACGGTATTCTCTCACTTGTTCTAGCAGTAAAAGTATCACAGGCGACTGGGTGGCATCAGTCTATTCTACGAGTCTCACTATCGTTACTATACCGTTGGGGTATTTTACCAGTGTAGCAAGGAAGATCGTGTTGCTGAGAGGCTGTCCTGAATTACATTGAGATGAATAGTGATGCTGTTGGTTTGCATACTTTGGTGTTATCATGTAATTGGTCCTGATAGCTGCTTACTACGTAGGTAACTCAATAAATTTTTAGATGCTCGAAATTTAAAAATGAAACGCACCCGTGTTATATGTTTCTAAAAAGCAAATTTATTTAAAAATAGAACTCCATAAGCCAATTGCTCAATATCAAAAAAAAAAACAAAGTTCTATTAATTTTCCTGCAACGCCCGCGCTATTCATTTAAAACCATGGATCTTAACCGTGAACATTTGCGCGTTATGATATATGATTTTAAATTTGGTTTAACTGAACAATTGAGTTTACAGTTACAATCAGCATTAGGGACTCAAGCCATCACGCGCAACCATTTTGGGTGGTTGCTGTGAAATCAAAAGGTAAATTAATCTTAAAGATGACCAAGAACCAGGGCCCCACAAACAGCAGTAACGGCAGAAAATGTATGTACTACTGAAATGTTGGTGCGAGAAGACCACAAATCACATATACGGACATCGAAGATTGTAGGCATTAGTTCAGGGAGCATTCATACATCAACATCTTGGGTGATGAAGCTTTGTTGTCGATGGATCCTCGTTTGCTCTCCGAAAAGAAAACAGACTCGTGTGGATTGGTGCTATGAAATGCGTCTACGTTTTGAAAACAGGGCATCTAGTCGTGTTTCAAATCGTTACTGGTGACGAGACATGGATCTATCAATATGATCCGGAAAATAAAGGCAATCATCGGTATGGGTCTACTCAGAAGGACAGTTACCGACAAAACTGCAAAACATCATTAAATGCTATTCCGTGCCAATTTAGCAAAATTCGATCACTTTTAGAGTCACTTCGGTGTCGGTCTCTATGTCAATTTTTCAAAGAATTTTTGAATTCCCAAAGACTATAGGACCTAGATGATTGATAATTGGCATATATATAATATGCTACAGGAACACGTGAATAAATAACTTTTTCAGAATTGCATTAATATCATATGTCTAAAACATCTACAATTTTTTATTAATTGAACGTGTGTGTATCCATAAGAAAGATAAATTGTCTTGGAATCAAAATTTACTATTATTATTTACTCTTTACATTCATTCATAATTAAAGTTAATTTAGTTTTAACAAAATAATGATGATTTTATTGTCTTATATGCAATATTTGATTCATATCATTGTTCCCATTTAATATCGATTGGCACCATAAAATAGATTCTGATATTTTATATACGTTTGGGTAGACTTCAAAATTTCATAAATGCAGTTCTATAATGATGAATACTACATATGTAATAAAACAAATTTTAATAATTCACGTCACATTTTAAATTTTATCAAAGCGGGTTGTACAAAACACACCTTTAGAAGAAAGTTCCATAAAAAATTGCGTAAAAGAGCATATTGGTGATGTGAAGCACCGACACTCCGAGAAGTCTGAAGTATATCAACATGTTCAGTATCGTCCCAACCATTATATCAGATCTGATAGACAATAAATCCTCATAATAGAACACCAATTCCTACCAGGATGATTCGCGAGGCTATGGAAATTAAAACATCATAAATTCAATAGAGAAGATGGCTGGGTGCTACCATCTACTTAATAAAATTAAATCAAGCCCAAACATACTACTGCAAGACATCAAGATACTGTAGCTCGTCCTGCGTAGATCGGACCAAACATTATTTGTTAAAGTTAAAGTTGATTGTAGTTTTCGTAAACTATGACATCAGGACGTTAAACAACTCAGACCCCCTCCCTCCGTCTCCATGGGTTCT